>PVHP010008024.1:22500-34270 GCA_004024765.1 Zapus hudsonius | reverse complement strand
CAAAATATCAGCCATATTTACTATGAAACATCTTTATTATATGTAGGGTACTTTTACAGTAAAAATCAGAAAACATGATCCTTGTTTAAACACTGTGTTTAGGTGTAGTGTTGGCTACATGAGTTACTTTCAAACTACTTCCTTATAAAAAGGCCATTCTTTTTGCAAGGGGGGGGATGCTTTCTTAATATGTAACACCTAATCTTTATTTCTTCACTCTTCCTCCCCCGACTGCTTTTTGAAGATGATGGAAAGGAGGAACCACCAACCACATTACTTTGGGTCCAGTACTACTTGGCGCAACACTATGACAAAATTGGTCAGCCGTCTATTGCCCTGGAGTACATAAATACCGCTATTGAAAGTACACCTACATTGATAGAACTCTTTCTTGTAAAAGCTAAAATATATAAGGTAAAAATCTTAAGGTAGTGATATTAGTCATAAATTTTTAAATTGTTTTTACAGCCTTTAGATACAGTAAGTAAAATAACAACACAAAAATATGGAATTAAAAAGTCCATCTCACAATCTGATTTAAAGAGTTGTCATGGTCATGTTTATGTGATCATCTATAACTGTATACATACAACATGCACAAGGCTATCCATACACACACTACAGACATGTAGATAAAACTTCATGTTTCATATTGGCCATTTTGTTGGTTTGGGTGGAGGGGAAAGAACATAGTTAATCAGCCAGACATGGTGGTGCACATCTTTAATCACAGCACCCAGGAGGGTAGGGTAGGTGGATCACATAAGTTTGAGGCCAGCCTGGGACTACTGAGTGAATTCTAAGTCAGCCTGGAATAGCTACCTCTGGGAGAAAGAAAAGAAAAAAACAAGCAAAAAGTGTAGCTTATCCAAATGTCATTTTATTTACTCTAAAGTGTTCTTTTAGTAGTTGAATATGACCACATATCAGTATTTAAGATAGTCAGTTTTTTAAAAAATTACATTGTATTGCAAACTTTAATATATGAAGACAATATAAGTTGGTCTTATCTGGGAATGTTGAAGTCAAATAAGATTGTACTTTGAATTGTATGTTATTGTATATCCTTTTTTGGTTTTTCGAGGTAGGGTTTTACTCTAGCCCAGACGACCTGGATGAAATGCACTATGTAGTTTCAGGCTGGCCTCAAACTCCTGTCAATCCTCTTGCCTCCCCCTTAAATACCTTAAATGGTATTTAAGGCGTGTGCCACCATGCTTGGCTATTGCATCTTTTGGTTGAACTTCTGAGCTATGCTTGAGAATCTCCAGTTACATTATCTAACATCTTCAGTTTGGCTCTTCTCTGTCTTACTGCATTTATACCTTAGTAAAATTTTTTTTAAAAATTTAATTTGAGAGAGAGAGAGAGAATATGAACCAGAATCAGTTTGCCAAGGCCTCCAACAACTGCAAACAAACTCCAGACACATGTGCTACCTTGTGCATCTGGCTTTACATGAATATTGAGGAATCAAACTCAGGTCCTTCTTTTCAGGCAAGTGCCTTAATCACCAAACCATCTCTACAGCCCAGTAATCTTTTAAAAAGAGTGATTGTAAACCAGTAATTTAGCAAGAAAATAATAAAATGAAGTAGTGTTTTGAAGGCACTTTCCTTGTCCTCTGTGTTAACTATGCTGGGGACTGAACCCAGAGTGTCTCACATACTAAACAAGCACTCTACCTCACACCGGGCAGTTTTGCTTGTTGTTTGTTATTATTTTTACTGTTACTGTTTTTATTTGAGAAGTGGTTGTGCTAGGCAGTCCAGGCTGCCTCAAATTCGATAATCCTACTGCTTCAGCCTTATTGTCGGTATTATAGGTGTGCACTGCTATACCCCACCCCAGCACTTTTTGAAAAAATATTTTTTAAAATTTATTAATTTATTTGTGACGACAAAGAGAGAAGGAGGGGTTAAGAGAGAAAACACAGACGGGTGTTTGCCATTGCAGAGGAAATCCAGACACACACTTGCATCACTTTGTGCATCTGGCATTATGTGGGTATAAGCAAGCAAGCACCTTTAACTGTGGAGTCATCTAACCAGCCCCTAGCACTTTTTCTTTTCTTTCATTCTTTTCTCTTTTTTTTTTTGGGGGGGGGGGCGGTCGTTGAGAGGCACTACAGCCCAGCCTGACCTGGAGCTCACTCTGTAGCTCCAGAGTAGCGTTAAACTCATGACCATCACCACCCCTGGCCCCAGCACTTTTTGAAAGAAAGTTTTGCTCAGTTTTGTGACTTCACCACATCTAGTAGATAGGCAAATTAGAATCAGGATCATTGGAAAATGTCCATTAATACTCCTAAGTAGTATTTTCCCATTGCTACATTAAGTATAAATAGCCTGCTGCTTTTATAACTTTTTAATGTTTTTATTTTCAAGCGGAGAGAGGGAGAGGAAGGGAGAGAAGGGGCACACCAAGGCCTATAGCTGCAGCAGCAAGCTAACTCCAGATGCATGTACCACTTTGTGCATCTGGCTTTACGTGGGTACTAGGGAATTGAACCTTGGTTATCAGGCTTTGCAGGCAGGCACCTTAACTGCTGAGCCATTTCTCCAGCCCTCTTTTATAACTTTTATATTGAATTACTTTGTTTTGATATCACAAGATACTACATTTGACAGTTATTTTTGAGTATAACTATGTGCTAAGTATTGCCTTGTACAATGGGCGGCTATAACAATAGAGAAATAAAACTACTAAAAAAGTTAGGAACTTACATTCTAGATGGCCAAGAAAGTATAAAAAGTTACAGAGGAATCCTTTTACATTAGCACTTTATGAGTTGGAAGAGTACCTTTTATTTTGTTTATTTGTGACTAGATAGCAAATTGTACACTGTATAATTAACATACTTACTGGTTTATTTTGTTTTTGCACCTGGTAAGCACGCTGGGAATATTAAAGAAGCTGCAAGGTGGATGGATGAAGCCCAGGCTCTGGACACAGCAGACAGATTCATTAACTCCAAGTGTGCAAAATATATGTTAAAAGCTAATCTGATTAAAGAAGCTGAAGAAATGTGCTCAAAATTTACACGGGTTTGTATGGTTGATGTTCTTACTTACGAGCAAACAGGACATGAGCTATTTTGTACCTGCACCTCACTCTTCCTATAATTTGTTAACAGTTTTAAACTTTTTATTATTTTTATTTGTGTGTGTTTGCACATGTGCGCTTACACCAGGGCTTCTTGCCGCTGCCAATGAACAACAGAAATTTGCGCCACTCTTATGGCATACTTTGTGTGGTTGGGATTGAACCCTAGCAGGGCAGGCTTTGCAAGCCATCTTTCAAGCCCATTTTTAATGTTTTTAATATCTCAGTTATTCAGATGTTAAATTACTGTATTAGACAAAGTCAAGATTAATACCTTTTCTTATAACACTTGTGTAATGAGTTTTTATACTGCTTAAAAATGTTTCTGAGAGCCGGATATGGTAGTGCACTCCTTTAATCCCAGCACTCAGGAGGCAGAGGTAGGAGGATCACCATGAGTTCAAGGCCACTCTGAGACTACAGAGTGAATTCCAGGTCAGCCTGGACTAGAGTGAGACCCTACCTTGAAAAAAAACAAACAAACAAATGTTTCTGAGCCTGGGTTAAAGCAAGACCCTACCTCAGAAGATAAGGATAAGCAGTTACTGCTTATCCACTGTTTCTATATTCTTTTTCTTATGGGAATTATTGCTGCCAAATTAGTGTAATTCTGTTGTTTAAATCATTTGCAAAAGTAATTATTTTTTGGTGATTTAGAAAGAGAATTTAGCTCAGTGGAAGAGAGGGTCCTGGCTTTGGTCTTCAGCAAATTCCCCCTCACCCCAACAAAAATACTTACGAAAGAGAAAACAATTTCAATTTTGTTTTTTTATTACCAACAGTTCCCTCTTACCCCTAAGAATGCTAAAGAGAAAAATTATTGTAAAGAACTATAATCACCTGACTGTTTAGGGGTGCCCAGCCCATGGCCCCAAGCCACTTGCAGTCATGAATAGCTAGCTATTACTGACCTAACAGAAACTTGTAACGTAATTTTGTAACTTGATTGTATGGTTCTTGAGTATAAACTTTGTAGATGCCAATATCAGATTGCAGTTAAAAAGGCTGGACACCCCTGTTATAGGAGTGATTGTATTTGGTGAGAAATGGCCTTGAATATATGTAATTTTCATATAGGAAGGAACATCCGCAGTAGAGAATTTGAATGAAATGCAGTGTATGTGGTTCCAGACAGAATGTGCCCAGGCATATAAAGCAATGAATAAATTTGGTGAAGCACTTAAGAAGTGTCATGAAATTGAGAGAGTAAGTACCTTATATGTGTAAGTTTCTTATTTTATTCTGCTAGACATTGAAGCTTTCATCAAGTCCTGAAGGTTTTGTTTATGATTCACATTGTGTGATTTTTTTTTCTGTTGTTTTTGGAACTGATATTCAAATTTTTAGATTATTTTTTTGAGGGGAGGGGAGAGTCTCACTCTGTCTAGCTCAGGTTGACCTGGAACTCACTCTGTAGCCCAGACTGGCCTTAAACTCATGGTGTTCCTCCTACCTCTGCTTCCTGAGTTCTGGGATTAAAGGCACGTGCTGCCACCACAACAAACTCTGATATATATTGTCTTTAATGAGTTACATTATTTAGTGGGCAAAAATGCGTTATCCCAAATTCCCCAATTCCCCCCCTCCCCATCCCTGATCAGTTGTATATCCTCCTCCGTGGGCTGTCTGTATTAGTCATTGTGGCAAGGGATCCTGGATATCCTAGTACTCAGCCCAGTTCTCATATTTTCTAATGGAAATGATGTATTTATATAGTATTTCTAGTCAACCTCTATTTTTTGTTATTTCTTTTAAAATCCTTTTTAAAACCTAATGAAAATTTTGTATCTTGTTCACGTTTAAAAAATATTTATTAATTTGCAAAGAGAGAGAGAGAGAGAGAGAGATAATGGGCACACCAGGGCCTCTAGCCACCGCAAATGAACTATAGTGGCATTTGCCTTTTTTGCTTCTGGTTTAACATGGGCGCTGGGGAATCAAACTCAGGTGTTAGGTTTTACAGGTGAGCACCTTAACTGCTGTGCCATCTCTCCAGCCCTTGGTTGTGTTTTCAATAAGGTTTGCATTTCAAATTCATACATCGATTATTCATTAATACATAAAAGCTTATTAAGCAAACTTAGAATCCTTTTTATTGTGGTGCTAGTTTCTTATCCTATCTACCCTTCATAAAGATCCAAGCTTTGAAGTCTTTTAACAAGGTTCTGTATCTTGTGCAATTCATCATCTTCTAATAAAATTACTGTTTTGTAAGCTGGGCATGGTGGTGTATGCCTGTCATCTGAGCACTTAGGAGGTAGAGACAGGAGAATCAGCAGTTCAAGGCCTACTTAGCTTTGAGTTTGAGGTTAGCCTGAGCTATATGAGATTGTCTCAGAATAACTTCTCCCCAGTAAAAAGTCATTGTTGTTTTGTTAGTCTTCGTGTAGACTCATTTCTGTGGCTAATAGTAGACTTTCCTTTTGTGTGTGTATGCTTTTTATGGATAAAGTTTCTATAATTAAGGTAATGTTTGTGATATTGTCAAATATAGATCATCAGTGTTTGGTTGAAATACAGAGGTTGCTTTGCTTAATAGCATCCCCCGCACCAGCATCACACAGTGATCAAATACTATATGATATAACCACTTCCATTTGTTCTACATAAAATGTTGGTGTCTGACATGTGAGTGTACTTAACTGTGCCATTTTATATGCTAATTACTTATGGCTATTCTGTCAGAAGTTTTACTTAAGTGATTAAGAAAGGAGTAAATATGTATATTTATAAACATTTAAGGATTATGCCTCCCTTTTTATTTAAGTTATATGTCATATCCTTTGCTAAGTGATAGTCAGCTGGATTTTCTTAATATGCAAAGTATTGAATGATTACTTTAATGTTTGTTTTATTAATTTTTCACATCATAGATAAAAGTAATGATTTTGCTTTTGTAGTTTCCTAAGATATTGTGTTTTTCTTTATTATCCATAATTAGATACATTAGAATTAGAATGAGCAACTTAGACATTGTTATACTTCAGTATAATAACAAAGACATAATTTTGTTAGCATTTTATAGAAATTACTGATGACCAGTTTGACTTTCATACATACTGTATGAGGAAGATCACTCTTAGATCATATGTGGACTTACTCAAACTAGAAGATGTTCTTCGACAGCATCCCTTTTACTTCAAGGCAGCAAGAATTGCCATAGAGATCTATCTGAAGCTTCATGACAACCCTCTTACAGATGAGAATAAGGAACATGAGGCTGACACAGGTATGTGTATAGGTAGTTATGATTTTTTTGTTTGTTATTTTCGAGGCAGGGTCTCATTGTAGCTTAGGCTGACCTGGAACTCACTATGTAGCTCCAGGCTGGCCTCAAACTCACAGTGATCCTTCTATCTCTGCCTCCCGAGTGCTTGGATTAAAGGTGTCTTCCATCATGCCAGGTTTTGGTAGTTATGATTTTGAGTAATGCAATTTCTTTCCCAGAGATTTTTTTTTTTGGTTTTTCAAGGTAGGGTTTCATTCTAGCCCAGGCTGACCTGGAATTCACTATGGAGTCTCACGGTGGCTTTGAACTCACGGCGATCCTCCTACCTCTGCCTCCCTAGTGCTGGGATTAAAGGCGTGCGCCACCACGCCCAGCTTACGATGACTTTTTATACTCATAGAATTGCAATTAATATTAATTGTAAATTAATACTGCTACATGTCTTGCATCCATACATACCTCCTGATTTCAGAAAATAACTCCTGAAAAGGTTATTCTCCTTATATGGAGCATTTATTCTAGGTATATGTATTCCTATGTGTATTCATACCATGAAACATTTTTATAGCATTTGGAAATAGTAAAGAATAGTAGCTATAATTAGTAATCTGTAAACATGTTCATAATTTCACTAATGCTTGCTGCCAACAGCAAACATGTCTGACAAGGAGCTTAAGAAGCTGCGGAACAAACAAAGAAGAGCTCAGAAGAAAGCCCAGATAGAAGAAGAAAAGAAGAATGCAGAGAAGGAAAAGCAGCAGAGAAATCAGAAAAAGAAGAAGGATGATGATGATGAGGAGATTGGCGGTCCCAAAGAAGAGCTTATCCCTGAGAAACTGGCCAAGGTATTTACGGGTAATGCTTGACACACCTGAGTGGGATTTCATGGTTGGGTGTTGTTATTGTGATACTGTCTTTTTTGACCGGTGTCATTATAGATCTTAAAAGACAAATGTTCTTCGGCTTAGTTCCTTTTCGTTAATATATGGCTTCTCATCATATTTTGCCTTTAAAACTTGAAATTAGGATCCTAGTCCAGAGTAGTCTATTGTGATACAGTGAATAAAGTTTGGGCTTTTGAGTCATTCTGATCTGGGTATAGATAACAGTCAATTCTTAGACTTCCATTGTGTTCCCTTTTATAGTTCTTCTCATCTATAAAATAGAATTCAGAGTCTAGGGAGCTAGTTTATTCAGTAAAATGCATACCTCACATACATCAGGCCCAGAGTTCAGTTCCCAGTACCCATGTAAATGCAGTGCATAGGATCACTGTGAGTTCGAGGCCTGCCTGAGACTAGTGAATTCCAGGTCAGCCTGGGCTAGATTGAGACCCTACCTCAAAAAAAAAAAAAAAAAAAAAAAAAAAATCAACAACAACAACAAAAAATTAAGGGGCCTGGAGAGATGGCTCAATGATTAAGGCACTTACCTGCAAGCCTAACAACCCAGGTTTGATTCCCTAGTACCCGCATACAGCCAGATGCACAAAGTGGCACATGCATCTGGAGTTGCTTTGTAGCAGCTAGAGGCCCTGCTGTGTGCCTCCCCCCTCTCTGCTTCCCAATAAATAAATTTCTTTTAAAGACATTAAAATAAAATAGAACTAAAAATATCTTACAGTTAGTTGGGCATGGTGGCGCCTGCCTTTAATCCCAGCATTTGGGATGCAGAGGTAGGAGAATCGCTATGAGTTCGAAGCTGTAGTTCCAGGCCAGCCTGGGCTAGAGTGAGACCCTACTTCAAAACAAACAGAAAAAAACCTTAGAGTAAATATATATCTGTTAGAAGTGTTAGTTCTCAAGTCTGTGTGTGGGCTTAAATTGAGGTTATTTTAAACTAAAGGCTACATGTATATCTGTCACTTAGTCATGTTATATAATTTACAGTATGTCTTTCTGGCCTTTACCATTTGAACGTAGTATCTTAAGTCCGGTGTGGTGGTTCAGACCTTTAGATTCCAGCACTTAGGAGGCTGAGCCAGGAGAATTGCCATGAGTTCAAGAGCAGTCTAGGCTGTAGCAGACCCTGTTGTGAAGCAAACAAATACCTTAAGAATCTTACCTGGTGTATCAACCATTGAGAGCTGTTTGGATTGGTAACATACCTGTATGCTTTGTTTTGACCCTGGAAAATCCTCCGTATGAAAATAATTGCACAATTCCATTGTTAATGAATATTAAGTCCTTTTCCTTAGACTTTAATTTTAGCCTCACTTATAACTAAAATTCTTTTTTTTTTTTTTTGGTTTTTCGAGACAGGGTCTCACTCTAGCCCAGGCTGACCTGGAATTTACTATGTAATCTCAGGCTGGCCTTGAACTCACGGCAATCCTCCTACCTCTGCCTCCCGAGTGCTGGGATTAAAGGCGTGAGCCACCATGCCCGGCTAATAACTAAAATTCTAAAATAATTTTTGACTGCTTTACATATAAAACAAAAACTATGATACTATCGAACAGAATTGGAAAATATTTTTAGAATTCTAATGTAGCAAGTATGTAGAAGAAATATAGAAACATTTGGTTTGGATTTTATAATATATAGCAACTAGGAACAAACAGAATGGAAAGTCTTTTTGTGAATAGTTATTCAGGCCTCCTGGACTGATAGGTTCTGGTGTCTGGGCTGTAACGGTTGTCTTTAGGCAGGTGCCATGCTGTGGTCTAATGATTTGTAGCCAAGATTATAGGGTCTCAACTGAGTAATGCGTGCAGAAACTGTTACTAAGTGCTTTGGTTGAGAGGTGCTTATTAGAACATAAGAAGAGAGGAGTCTTGTGTTCCTAGATTAAATCTTCAAAGATGCCCTGTCTAGTCACACCCATAGTTCCTTATCCAGTGTGCTGCAATGTCATATTACATCAAGCCATCAAAATTATGAATTGTGGCATTGTAGGCTCTTTCAAATATTTTCTGCCAAAGCTAAGTAGATAGTCTGTAGTGGCTTTTCTGGGCAATATTCTGTGTTTTAGCATTCTTCCATGTGCAGATGGCAGAGTTAGTGCTAATCAGTTCAGGATGACATGTGCATAATAAAATGAAGGCATTATTAAGTTAGCAGTAATTTCATCTGAGAAGGGGAAATGAAAAATGGGGAAGGGGCTTAGTTAATAAATGCCATTTAGTTAACTTAAATCTGAGGTCTTTATTTTTTAGATATTTTATTTACTTGCTAGGAAAGAGAGAGAGAGAATGAGGCGGACTGAGGAGAGAGAAGGAATGGCACACCTGGGCATCTTGCAACTGCAAACAAATTCCACGTACATGCACCATTGTATTCATCTGGCTTTATGTGGGTACTGGGAATCGAACCCAGGCCATTGGACTTTGTAAGCAGGTGCTTTTAACCATTGAGCCATCTCTCCAGCCCAAATCTGGTCTTGCTGGAAACTGCCACTTGTTTCTCTAAGTTGCCACAAGACCATACTTAAAATTCATGAAAGTCCTAATGTACTACTCATTTTTTACACACCTTCCTTCCAGCGGTTATTAGCTTCTGTATTCCTCCTTGATAAGGTATCATTAATACAAACTTTATTACCACATTGGAACAATAGAGAATTTATTCCTATATGTCTTAAGGGGATTAGCTTTCAAATTACTATGTAAATTTAGAATTGCAAGCCTGGAGTATGGTGGTGGCTCCTGCCTCTAATGCCAGCTCTTGGGAGGGTAAGACTAGGCCAGCCTGGAGTACAGAATGAGACTCAAAACAACAGACAAACAAGCCAACCAACATGATTAAAAGTGAATCAAGCATATGATTAAAACCACCCTTGCAAAGCCAGGCATGGTGGCTCATGCCTTTAATGCCAGCAGAGGTAGGGTCTCTTGCTGCTGTAAATGAACTCCAGATGCATGTGTCACTCTGTATCTGGCTTTATGTGGGTACTGGAGAATTAAGCCCAGATTGCTAGGCTTTGAAAGCAAGTACCTTGACCATTTAGCTATCTCTCCAGCCTAAATTGAGATTTTTTTTTTCTTTACTTTTTTTTGTGTGTGTTTTTGTTTTTTTTTTTCAAGGTAGGGTCTCGCTCTAGTCCAGGCTGACCTAGAATTCACTATGTAGTCTCAGGGTGGCCTTGAACTCACAGCAATCCTCCTACCTCTGCCTCCCAAGTGCTGGGATTAAAGGTGTGCACCACCATGCCCGGCTCGAGATTTTTTTTTGTGACTGGGTTTAAGTTGTTTCTTCTTTAAAATTTTTTCTGGGCTGCAGAGATGGCTCAGCGGTTAAGGCGCTTGTCTCCACTGCCTAAGGCCCCAGGTTCAATTCTCCAGTACCCACATAAGCCAGACCCACAAGGTGGAGGCCCTGGTGCTCGCTCTCTCTCTCTCTCTCTCTCTCTCTCTCTCTCTCTCTCTCTCTCTCTCTCTCTCTCTGTGTGTGTGTGTGTGTGCGCGCGCGCGCGCGCGCCTGCTTGAAAATGAAAATAAAATAAAAAAACTCAAAATTTTTCATTTATTTATTTATGAGAGAGAGACTCAGATAGAATGGGCACACCAGGGCCTCCAGCCACTGCAAAAGAACTCCAGATACATGCACCTTGTGTATCTGGCTTATGTGGGCACTAGGAAATCAAGCTCTTGGTCCTCTGCTTTTCAGGCAAACACTTTAACCACTAAGCCATCACTCCAGCCCTTAAATCATTATTTTTAATATATTTTTGTTAAGTTGAAACTTGTTTACAAGTCTTGTGTTGGCAACCCCCATTTCCCTCCTTCCAGCAGCACCTCTTCTTCAGTGGGATTGCCAGGATGCTCCATGGAATGGAGGACTATGAGTTGTGCAGACAGCAGGTTTTTCGTGGGGGGGGGGTTGCAGTGCCACTTGCCCCCCACACACACACCATGGCTCTTATTGCCCCCTCTTCCACAAAGTTTCAGAGTCTTAGATCTTTTAAGTAACCTCTGAGTCCATCTCCATTACCCTTGTTTAGGTTGTCTGGCTTGTCGTATAAGTATTCTTACTCGTCTCATCACTTCCTCTGTGATTTCATCTGAGCCTTAGATGATGTGTTAGTGGTGGTTCATCTCCTACCTGTGAGTCAGCTGTCATTTCAGTTCTGGTTGGTAGAATTGGTTTCTTGCTGTCTTCTGAAAAATACAAATAGATTCTCCAATGGAGAGTGAAATCCACATTGGTAAATAGTAAACAAACCTGTCATGGAAATGGAGAGTCAGACAGTGAGGGTGGAAGGGATAATGGGGAGAGAATGGGAGGGCAAGGAGAGATACACAGAAAACTAAATCCAAGGTGAATTGATACCATGGAGTCATTATTTTTGAACAGTAGGGCCCTACGAGGGGTAGGATGAAGCCTAGCTTTAATACAGTTGTCTTTGGCTGCTAACTCCCTGTGCCAGAAATTGGTTACTTCCTATATTGAACTGTTAGAGAGACCTACAAGGTCCCCAAACAAGACAGGCTTCTGT
>PVHP010008024.1:0-20000 GCA_004024765.1 Zapus hudsonius | reverse complement strand
CGCAAATATTTTTTCAATGTGATATTTATATAACTAGCAAGGGTAGTAAGGATAGAACTCTTATCAATAGAAATCTTTTTCTCTTTAGACTTTAAAAGACTTCGTTAGATTTAGAGAGAAGAATAGAAGAAAAGTACAGAGCTCCTGCCACGTGGAAGACAGGAGGGGTAGGTAGCCCATGGAGAAGTAGGGGTTGCGTCCCCCGCCCCCCATCTCAGCCCCGAAGAGCTGAGATGCAGGGGGCTTACCAGAGCAGGGCCTGGAATTTCAGAAAAAGTGAAATGCCAGAAAGAACAATAGAAATCTTTTCAAATACCATCTTGCCTGGTATTTGAGCAAAGTTGGATTTCTGTAGAATATGTAGTAGGACAATGAAGACAGAATGGATAGTGTGAATAGTGTGATTGTCTTCTCATTATTTGAGTTATAGGTACATTATGCTCATTCTGTAATGTTTTATACCATTTCCTTGCTACCCCTTTCATCACTGCTTATTTCCTTTCCCCCCTTTTGACAGTCTGACCTATTCCTTCTCCTTGGTTCTGTTTACATCACTTCTTTCTTGTCAG
Organism: Zapus hudsonius; assembly: GCA_004024765.1. NCBI lineage: Eukaryota > Metazoa > Chordata > Mammalia > Rodentia > Dipodidae > Zapus > Zapus hudsonius. Next base: position 19,431 of record PVHP010008024.1, on the reverse strand, counting down.
ATAGTTTCTATCCAGAAATGCTGTCATAACTGTAGTTAAACCATTTATAAACCATCTTTGCTTACATTGTGAGAGGTTCACATTGGCATACGCTTCTGGGTGACTGGTAAGTGATTTTTCTTAACAAAAGAAAATGTTTTAAATAGATAGATATTGTTTAAAGTTCACATATCCCAAGAATTTTGCTTCTATTTGTATATCTTTAAAAAAAATTTTTTTTTAGGTTGAAGCTCCATTGGAAGAAGCTATTAAGTTTTTAACACCGTTGAAGAACTTGGTGAAAAACAAGATAGAAACTCATCTTTTTGCCTTTGAGATTTACTTTAGGAAAGGTAGGAAATTAAGGTATAGTGGCTCTAATAAAACTGATTGCTACATTTCTTCAATGTAGTCATCCACTTCTATAGCCCCCACCCCTGCACAAAATTCATCATATATATATAGTAAGCATCACATAAAATTTAATTCTTAGTGATATCAAAACAAAATAGAGACTAATTGAGAAGGAGGGGATATGATGGAGGGTGAATTTGAGAGGGAGAAAGTGGGAGTACAGAGAGAATTATGGTTTGTTGTCTATAATGGAATTTTTTTTTTTTTTTTTTTTTTTGAGCAGCCTATACATACTATATTCAGATTTTAGGTTAAACAAGGTTTCCTTGCATCGTGCTTTCTGAAAGTTCCCTGGAAAGTTTTTTAAAAGTTTATTTCTTAGAAGATATTATTATAAATGAAGACAATTTTTAGATTTCAGGGTGACTCATGTTTTTAAAGGAAAGGAAGAGTGTCCATTAAAGAAACACAAAGTATAAATATTGGTGTTGTCTATAACACTTGGAGTCAGATGAAAGATAAATGGTCTTGTTTTCCAGGTTTAGAATGCTCATGACATAGAGTAGTGATAACATTTTATAGTACTGAATTTATATGATCTATGTGGTTCATCAACATAAGTTTATCATTAAGGCAGTGTATATTGAAGTGAAAAGAAACTGATAATTATTAAGGTAAGCCAAAGGCTGTTATTTAAAAAAGTAATTATTAAGAAGTTGGACTTGGTGCATAGCTGTAGTTCTAGCTACACCAGAGGTTGAAGCAGGAGGATTACTTCAGCCCATGAGTTCAAGTACATCCTGGGCTATATAGCTAGACTGTAGTATGTCTCACTTCAAAGTAATTGTTAAGGGAAAGTTACTGTTTCAAAGGAGGATACAAAAGTAAGCTATGTATTGAATTTGTATTTATTTGTTTTTGGCTGATTGCTTGATTGATCAAGACAGGGTATCTCTGTGTAGCCCTGGCTAACTTGGAATTTACTTTGTAAACCAGGCTGGCCTTAAGCTTGTCAGTCTTGCGGTTACCTCCTGAGTCTGGGATGACAGGTGTGTTGTGGTTATCATCATCATCTTTTTTTTTTTTTTTTTTTTGGTTTTTCGAGGTAGGGTCTCGCTCTAGTCCTGGCTGACCTGGAATTCACTATGTAGTCTCAGGGTGGCCTTGAACTCACGGCAATCCTCCTACCTCTGCCTCCCGAGTGCTGGGATTAAAGGCGTGTGCCACCACACCCGGCCCTTGATGGGACAAAACACCTGACCAGAAGCAGTTTATATAGGAGGAAAGAGTTTGTAATTAAGAGAAAAATTGTTGGCTTCAGTTATATGTCACAGTTGAGATGTGATTAAATCTAAATCTTTTCTGTATATAAGGTCAGCTTGTTTTATCATCAAAATACTTACTGTTCTCTTTTTTTTTTTATAGAAAAGTTTCTTTTGATGCTACAATCAGTAAAGAGGGCATTTGCTATTGATTCTAGTCATCCCTGGCTTCATGAGTGTATGATTCGACTCTTTAGTTCTGGTATGTTATTTTCCATTACTCACATAGTTGATCATAGTAGTTGTTAGTGATTGTTTAAAAAAATTGCACCTAAACTCAAGTCTATTGCTTATTAAATTAGCTGAGGGGAATCTTTGGTGTAAACGTCTTATTTTAATGCTTCAAATGTTACCTGATTTTGACACATAATTGTTCAGCCTAAGTATTTGAGAATTATGTTTGTTCTGTTTCTAAAAAGTTAGATGTAGGCTAGAGAGATGGCTTGGTGGTTGAGGTGTTTGCCTGTAAAGCAGAAGGACCCAAGTTCAATTCCTCAGTACGCATGTAAAACCAGATGCACAAGGTGGTGCATGTGTCTGGAGTTCGTTCACAGTGGCTAGCGCCACTGTCTTTCTCTCAGCCTCTTTCTTACTCTCTCACTGTCTCTCAAATAAAAATAAGTAAATAATTGGAAGTTGTTTTTTGGATCCCTTTGAAATTGACTAGTTTCTCACCTGTCTTGAAAGATTTCAGTTTATATGAAAGAAGTTTACTTAGCAGAAATTCTTTTGTTACTGTTGTTGCTTTTTGTTTTGATTTGTGGTACTGTGGATTGAACCTAGGACCTTGTGTATGCTAGGCAAACACCAAATTAGGTTGCTTACAATTGCAGCAGCCCATCTTTAAGTCAAAATATCTCTATTTCTTTAAAACAGTGATCTGTGCTTTTCAAGTATTTTAACAGTCACATCAATACATTAATTTTGGTGTACAGTAGAACCACAGAAAAGTAGACTTTTTCCCCTCATTCGTCTTTTGGTTTATAGTTGAGAAATCTAGGACCTTAAGAGATTGGCTAATTTTACAAGTGCTTGCTCATTTTTGGTGCCATGGTACTCAACAATGAATCAGGATGATAAAGCCCAGGTACACCTAACAGATGTGTTGGGGATAGAATCCAAGTCTAAACCAGGAATGTTTTTATATAATATTTTTAGTGCAATTGTTTTGACTACCTATTCTACACATATGAAAAATGTGATGGGCCAGGCGTGGTGGCGCATGCCTTTAATCCCAGCACTCGGGAGGCAGAGGTAGGAGGATTGCTATGAGTTCAAGGCCACCCTGAGACTACATAGTGAATTCTGGGTCAGCCTGGACTCGAGTGAGACCCTACCTCGAAAAACCAAAAAAAAGGAAAAAAAAAAGAAAAATGTGACAGACAAATATGAAATGTTTTACTGTGATGTCATGTTGGTGCTCAAAGGCTGAAGTTTTAGACCATTGATTTCAACATTTGGATTAGGGATGCTCAACCTATATAAGAATAAAATAGTCCAGTAGTCTAACAGTGTTAGCTTTGGTTTTGATTTTAATTGAAGGAGAAATAGGACCATTATCAGAGTAATCTATAGAATTTAGAAATAATGATGTTAGCTATCTTATGCCTTCCTTTATATAAAGAGGATGAAATTAAATCAGGCATCTCAATCAATGTTTTATCATGCTCACTTTAGGTTGGGAATTTAGCTTGTTGGTAGAAAGTGTATGCTTAGCATTTACAAAGCCCTAGATTTGAAGCCTGGCACTCCCTTGCTCCTACAAAGAAGAGAGAAACTTGTTCTGACTCACAAGAAAAAGTAAACGTTTATTTAAATTATATGCCTATGCCTGCCAAAAATAAGCATTATTTTAGAAACTAAATCATAAAAATGGTTTCTAATTTTATGCAAATATCAAAGTAATAATTTGACTTTTTTTGGGGGGAGGGAGTGATATTAAAAAGAAATTTGGAAATTCTGAACCAGAAAATTAAAGCTAAAAATAATGATGTTTCAATAATTCGTCTGATTAGATAGAAGTCCTGCAAAGTTGAGAATTTTCTTTTGGAATTACTAAAAATTATTGCCAGGCATGGTGGCTCAGGCCTGTAATCCTACCTAGCTCTTGGGAGGCTGAAGTGGGAAGATCAAGAGTTCAAGGGCAGTCTGGGCTATAGAATTAGATCCTGCCTCAAAAAGTAAAATAAATAATTTTTTGTTTTTCGAGGTAGGGTCTCACTCTAGCCCAGGCTGACCTGGAATTCACTATGGAGTCTCAGGGTAGCCTCGAACTCACGTTGATCCTCCTACCTCTGCCTCCCTAGTGCTGGGATTAAAGATGTGTGCCACTACGCCGGGCAAAATAAATAAACTTAAAATTACATATTTAATTGTTTTTGCTTGTTATAATTGTATAGACTGATGAACATAGTTGTTTCAATGATTTCAGAATAAAGGCCATATGAGCTTAGAATTATTCATAGAGTATCTCACCAGACTGCCTGTTGCTCTAGGTGTATGGCTTAAATTGCTCTCACTGATCTTTATGGGGACTAAAAGAATGTAGGCTGTGATCATTCGAAATGATGGAGATGCACTGTGTCTTTAAAAGGACTTTAAAAGACATTGGATAGTTTGTGCACACCTTTGTATTTGTTGTAGAACTATTCACATACATCTTAGCATGGTTATTGGCATGCTCCAAATCTCTTAAACATATTGTAAATACTTCATTATTATTTAATACTTATTAAATCACTAAGATTTGGGGTTACTTATGAAGCCTTGTTTAATCTTTTTCCACATTTAGTGGCCCTCATTTAGTAGCTTGTTCTATAACAATAGTGAGTAGTTATTCCATACAAACTATGAGTATTTTCTACATAAAGTATTAATGCCTAGGAATGCAGGGTAACTCCTTTTCCTTGGAAATCTGCCTTTTTCAGTGTGGCATATCATTGGTGATTTCTTAGTTTTATCTGTTGATGACCTAATAGCATGGACCAAGCTCAAAAGTCCCTTAGAAAAGGTGTGTGTGTGTGTGTGTGTGTGTGTGTGTGTGTGTGTGTGTGTGTGTGTGTGTTTAGCCCTGGGAGACCTAGAACTCACTCTGTAGTCCCAGGCAGTGCTCAAACTCATGGCGATCCTCCTACCTCTGCCTTCCTAGTGTTGAGATTAAAGGTGTGTGCCACCACACCTGCCAGGGTTTTGTTTTTTTAACCCAACCCCTTATCAATAATTACTTTCCCTGAATTCATAAGACTTACTAACCTTTCATCAAAGGTAATGGAGTAATCTGACATTTTCAATTTTTTTGAGAACTCTATTTTTTTTTTTAACACTTTCAAAAGATTAATAGCCAGCACAAGCCTTTAATCCCAGCACTCGGGAGGCAGAGGTAGGAGGATTGCCATGAGTTCAAGGCCACCCTGAGACTACATAGTGAATTCCAGGTCAGCCTGGACTAGAGCGAGACCCTACCTTGAAACCCCCCCAAAAAAATTAATAGACAAACAGACATAGATTTTTTCCCCCTTTCTACTAGTCTTTAGCAATAATAATTGGTCATGTAACAAATATGCCATTTGTGCTTGCTCCTTTCCTTTAAAGTATGGGTAAATTTCATTATATAGAATTTCATAGGATGTTTTAAGTTTTATTTTAATAGTTTGGGTTTTGTTATTAGTATTGTTGGAGTTAGGTTTATGTTGGGTTTCTTGGTTTGTCTTTGGCTTCTTTAGTTTAGGAGTTTTGCAGGGGGAAGTTAACTGATATCTTCCTGAAAAAAGTTATAATGATAAACAAGTGGGCCTCAAAATCTTCTGAGAAGTTACTAGATGAGGAAGTGGTTTTGTAAATATCTATTTATGAACAGTTTTATCTCTCTATATAATGCATCTTTGATTTTGTGGGGTCTTTTTTTAAGCAGTTTTGAATTTTCTGGGAGCTTATTTAATTTGAAGGAAATATGTTAATGAAGATAATGGGAATCATATAGCCTCTCCCAAACAGTAAAGTAAATCTACAGTTGCTTTTCTATATGCACACAAAGCATCCTAAAGGTATTTAGCCATACCTCAGGGCCTGTGGAAATAGCCTTTGATTTCATAGAGGATCTGTAACTTTTGAAGTAGTGTTCATTGCAGTTGGCCACAATCTGTTAACCTTTTCTCCCTGAGAAACAAGTACTGATAAATTGTCAGTACTGATAATTGAAAGTGTGACCATAAAGTGTTTACTGCTCAGGGTTCAGTTTTTTTTTAATTTTTTTTAAAAACAGGGTAATGATTCATTAATGCGATAATAAAATCTATTCTTAGCAGTTCATTCTAGCATTTGGAAACCCCACATTAAGCAATATAGAAAATACCAGCTGGTATTGCACATAATAGGAATGTATGTATGTATGTATGTATGTATGTGTATATATGTTACAGCGCAAATACTTTGCTGCGGTCAGAATTTGAAACCCACCATCATAAGTCTTACCCATGAGGAAAATATATTATCTTTTTGAAAAATAGCAAGTATGACTTGTTGAATACCAGTTATGTATTTACTATGTTTATGCAGTAGCTTTTTCCTACAGCAGTCCTTCTAGGTTAGCTTTCACCCATTTTGATAGTTCAAGTAATCGGTTCAGGGGGGTTATGACTTGTCTAAGTCTGGATCTGTACCCAGCAGGTCTGTCCAGCCCCAAGCTCTGGACTGTCTGTATACCAGAATAACAGGGAAACGAAGCATTGGGTTCAGCACAGAGAAATTACATCCAGACCCCATGGCATGGGAATATGATGACTACAGTGTATTTATTACAGGGAGGTGCTTTGGTGGTCCTTTGGAATTTATTATAAAGTGAATAGCTCAGTTCACATAGTTCCTCAAGATTAAGGTCAGTGAAGTCAACTATATTTTTACTTTTGTTTTAATTAGCAAAGGTGTCTTACTTGGTATAGAAGAAGATGAACCACTCTAAGTAATATGTAACTGCTAAGAGAGTTTGTTTTTAATTCAGCAGTGTGTGAAAGTAAAGATTTACCTGATACAGTTAGAACAGTATTAAAACAAGAAATGAATCGTCTTTTTGGAGCAACGAATCCAAAGAATTTTAATGAAACTTTTCTGAAAAGGAATTCTGATTCATTGCCACACAGGTTATCAGGTAATTATTTTACTTGATCCCTCTGTTAGCCTCTAAAACAACTTGAATATTGTACTGAACCAATGTCAAAGTAAGATACACAGTGGTTTTTTTTTTTTTTGCTTAATATGCACGTTACATTTTAATCTTATGGAAACAATTGCTTTAATGTATCTTAAATTTTCATTAGAATTGTTACAAAGAATTGAACAATAGTTCATCATTGGCATTACAAAGAAATAAGTTTAACTACTCTGGGTTCTATCTCCAGTACTCCCACAAAAGTGAATTTAAGTGTATATTGCCTACAGTGGAGGTGGAGCTTGCCTTTTCATTATTCCATCATTATGCTTATCCAATTCATTTCATGTGACCATCATCTTTAGACTTGGTAATGCTAGACACCCAAAGCTGTCTCATACCTCAGAAATATAAGGCAAGCTGAGCCTGTCCCCATGAGCTAAGTTAGACTTGATGGGACTACTGTGTAGTTAATTCTAAGTAGAAACTTTTAAAACACCTGGCCGAGGATCCCAGAAAGTGTGTTTGCCATTGTTGATAGCTGAATATTCATTCTTGTCTCATACTATCTCATTTCATCCCAACCCCCCCCCAACACACATATTTGCAATTCCAAACTTTTCACCTCACCACTACATTTATTTGGTTTATTTTAGAAAGAAAACTACCCCTTGTCCTGCCACCTCCAAACAAGCAGTACTAGAATCCTTGTGTTTCTTCATCTCTCTGTGTGCATGCTTCACTAGCATATTTTAGTGGGTAGATAGATATACATGAAGTGCCTTAATTCTCTCTCCTACTTTTAGACAGCCTCTCTGTTTCTGGCCTTCCCTCTGGAGTCTCTAGTACCTTTTCCCATTGTTCTAATAATGCACCCAACTGTTTCTTACATTTGTATTTGAATGTATAGAGGCTAAGATACTGGCTTAAGGTACTTTGAACTAAAGCCAAATTTCCTTTTTCTCATCATTTAGCTGCCAAAATGGTATATTATTTAGATTCTTCTAGTCAGAAACGAGCAATAGAGCTGGCAACAACACTTGATGAATCCCTAACTAACAGAAACCTTCAGGTAAGAGTTTTCATAATCTCTTTGCATGAAAATATGGCCACTTCTATACCTTTCACCAAGAGCAATAATACTTTTTTGTTGTTTATACATAATGTTCTCCAAACTAGTATGAGTGTATCAGAAACTTCAGTATAATTTTGTTTCGAATTGTGTGCATCTATGTATTGTACATTTTGAATAACTTTGTTAGAAATACATCTTAGTAAAATTATACAGTTTTTGCATTTCACTTCATATGTCTCATTTTCTGAGCAAGCAGTGGGTGGTCCTGACATTTAGGATATATCTGCCACAGACCCCCTCCCCCACTAGGGTCTCACTCTAGCCTAGCTGACCTAGAATTCAATATGCAATCTCAGGATGGCCTTGAACAGGGCAATCCTCCTACCTCTGCCTCCCGAGCCCTGGGGATTAAAAGTATATACCAACACACCCCGCTGTTTTTTGTTTGTTTTGTTTGTTTTTTAATAAAAAGTTAACATTAGAGTTAAAATATTGCAAGTGTGTGGCAAAATATTGATTTTAATTTTAAAAACAAAGGACAACTACTTTAGGTTATAATTAGCCCAATATGGAGTATTTGATCAAAGATAGCTTAATATATTATCTAATGCAAACAAAGGCAGTATCTTTAAGAAGAAAATTTGGACCTCTTGGTTGCCAATTGATGCACTATTTAGAGTAGAAAGTGGATTTGAAGTCATTTGTAGATTGATGTGTCTAGAAACTAAGCTGTTTTTTTTCTTTTTCTTTTAAATTTAATTTTCAATTGCCAACCTCTATACATAGAGACAATATACCATGATCATAATCCCCTTCCACTACTCTTCCAAAGCCCCCCTCCATTGAATCTCATTTTCTTTCCAGCTAGTTCTTCTGTTTTGATGTCATCATCTTTGATCTCCTATTGTGTGAGGTCATGAATACCAGGGCCACTTCGTGTCGAAACATAGTATCTTAAGCACTCTTCCCCTTCCTTTGGCTCTTACATTCTTTCTGCTGCCTCTTCCAAAATGGTCCCTGAGCCCTGGAGGATGTGATGGAGATGTTTGGATTAGTGCTCAACACTACCTAAATGGTGTTTTCTAAAAGAAAAAGCTAATAAGAAAGAGAAAACACAAGAACTACAAGTCAATATGAATCATTTAAAAATGTATATATAAGAAACAGATTTAGGGGGTGTTGGAAGAATCATTGATTTTTTTTTTTTTTTTTGAACAATAAACACCTTTATTACATGGGCTAAGATGATTTATTTGCCTTTGTGGGCTTTGATCTTCCTCAGATAGAACTCCCAACTCCTTGCCTTTGAGCACATAACCATCTAGAATCATTGATTTTCATGAACTTATTTTTTTCTTACATGTAATAATCACTTTGGGGGCTGGAGAGATGGCTCAGCGGTTAAGGCACTTATCTCCAGTGCCTAAGGACCCGGGTTCAATTTCCCAGTACCCACATAGGCCAGATGCACAAGTTGGAGCCTGTGTCTGGATTTCTTCTCTCTCTCTCTCTCTCTCTCTCTCTCTGCTTGCAAATAAAAAAAATCACTTTATGTTTTGACACTCTTTTCTGCTACTAGTAGGACATTTACTTAAAGATTGTTTCATAATTTGAACAAAGTTGAATTAACAGTATTGCTGGCTGGCTCTAAGCCTCTCATTCCTCCCAAAACCCTTTTTATTTTAAAGAACTACATGTATTAATTGACATTGGCATTGGAAAATTTCAATACACAGGGTAAGCTGAGGTAAAGTTGGGTAAGCTTGTGTATCTCTTTTAAATCAGCATTTTTAGCCGTTTAATTCCAGCACTTGAGAGGCTGAGGTAGGAGGATTGCTGTGAGTTTGAGGCCAGCCTGGACTAGAGTAAGACTCTACCTCAACAAAACAGCACTTTTTATATCTTGTATACCTCACCTTAGTACTGTCCCTGGTCATTTTTTTATATTAGCATTTCTGAAAAGAATGGTTAAATAAGGCCTTGAAGAGCATTCTGATGGAATGTATAGCCAGGAATTAATGCTTTTGTTTTCCTTAACTATGTACGTTTTATTCTTACTTTGAAAATCTGTTGATGTTGAAATATCTCAATTTATAGTAAAACCTTTTTCCGGACAAGGTCTAACATGAATTCTTTCTTTCTTAGACTTGTATGGAGGTGTTAAAAGCCTTGTGTGATGGTAGCCTAGGAGACTGTAAAGAAGCTGCTGAGGCTTATAGAGCAAATTGTCATAAGCTTTTTCCGTATGCTTTGGCTTTCCTGCCTCCTGGATATGAAGAGGACATGAAGATCACAGTTAATGGAGATAGTTCTGCAGAAGCTGAGGAACTGGCCAATGAAATCTGAACATCATTAAACAAGCAGATGGAATGACTTTGGACCATATCTAGTGTATAATATTTTTGTCACGCACCTGCTGCATTGCTCTAACTTACACAGAATGAGAGGAGTAAATGTTCTTGCCTTCAAATAGTGTTTTACGTTTTTTATCCTGCTGAAAAGTATATATAAAATATCTAACATTACAGGATATAGGTTCAGTTTCTTAAAAAAGTAAACGCTGCTAAAATTGAGGGTTTAAAAAAAGACACCATGTACTTACCTTTCCACCCATGTTTTTAAACTAATTTATATAAAATCTGGAGGCTGTTACAGCTAACAAAGCAGGTGTGTGGCAGAAATATTACCTTAAATTTGTCTTGTGAGATTTTACTCTATCTCAGACAGCATAAATGCTGTTTTAGCACTGGATTCTTTCACTGAGCACAAAGAGTTGTTGGGGCTTTAGCATCTGACTGATTTTGCTACGGGGTTGATTCTGACCATAGGAAGTATGCAATGTGAATCACTATTTACAGAGAAATCTACAACAGATGCTCGATGTTGTAGAAACTGGGACTTAGAAATACCAAGCAGGATTCTACGAAACCCAGAAGGTGTTCAATACGCTTGTTGTGTTTCCAAAATTCGCTGTACGTGATCAGTTTGGTGTTCTTGTACCACAGTTTTTAACTGAAGGAACCAGTTGGAACAATCTCAATTTTAACTCAAACTTGAAGACCTAAAATAGCAATGCAAACCTTTCAGCATTGTTTGGCCAAACTTGTTAAAACTGTAATGCAAGAACCAAATGCACTGTGATGTGTCACCAACTAATTAGCAAGCATGACTTTTTCACCTGAGAGTGAAAAACGAAATCTACCATGGCTTGAAGTTAAAGAGCAGAACTCCTGACCACCATTCTGACTGATCAAGAGACTAATAGTTAAAAACCTCAGCAGGCCTTGTTCACGAGACGCAGAGAAAGCGCTGCAGTTTAGATACCTCTGGAACTTTTCCACAGTGTCACAGGTTTGTAATACTTGAAGCCCTACATTTCTAAGAATATATTTCTTGCTCAGTTGTTTCAGGCAAGCCCAAGACTTTGTAATTTTTAAAGGGCCCAAGATTTTTTTTCCAATAACAGACCAGCTTCTTTTTCCTGCAGATACAAATGTAATTTCTTTTTTGTTGTCAAACATAAGGTACCAAATATGATGCAATAAATTGTTTTGAAAAACAGTTGTGTGAATATTTCCACTAACCTAAGTTGGGCTTCTGTGAGAATACACAGGTGGAAACAGAGGTTGCCAGAGACGATGTAAAGCGCTGCATGGTGAGCACAGAGGGAAGCTCTTGAGTGGGTTACATGCTGGGTCAGAGAAATTCTAGAATGAACTAGAGTGCTGCTCTTGCATTAAGAATTCTTTGTGGCTAGGGCTAGGGTTGTGGCAGGTGCTATGAGTGAAAGTTCAAGTCTGCTCTCTTGACTGGGAAAATGAGCCTTAACCATGGCAAACCTATGCACTGAGAAGTAGCCTCAGGCTCAGTGTTCTCATTGCATTTGCAAGATCTGAGTAAATAAGTAAAATGAATTCATTGTATATATAATGGAACTTTTGTAGTGTTTTAGTTTAAAGAGTACATATACTAAAAGGAATTTTCAGAAGACCGATCCTTTTATTGATTCTTTCATAGTATATGGCCTGCATTCCACATCCCAGTTTAGCTGTTTAGTGATGTAAAGAGAATTATAAACTGAACTCCATCCTTGGTTTTGTTTGATTTACTGGCCTTGTCTCAGGAACATCTTAACAGATGGCAAAAAAAAGAAAGAAAAAGAATACTTTTTTTTAAACCTTCTCCTATGAGTGGCAACCAAAGTTCTTACTGTTGGACAAGAACACCTGTGCTACCTCTGCCACTGATGAGGTGTTTGCAGGAGGCACCAGCCATATAGTTGGGGTGTATGTGTGAATTTTGTTGAACTCTACTGTATTATATTGAAATGAAATCCATCTGTTTGTCTTGACCATGTTCAGCTGATGTAGATTGTCTCAGAACAAACATTCAGAAGTGCTCAGAGCTCTAAATGCAGGTGCCACCCATGAGGAGCTAAATTGCTAACATGTATATTGTATTTCAACCCAATTTTACTGGAACTGTTGAATAAATCTTTTATTTTCTTTCAGGTTTACTTGATACAGTGAGTACATTGTCTGGTGTCAGAGGACCTTGACTGGGTTCCCTTAAACCATTGTACTGCACTCTCGCTGGGAGTAGTATCACCTAGATCATCTCACATTTGCCTCATTCATTCGATTTATTTCAAATGATACTGTGGGGAGGGGAAACAGGGTTAGAAAAACAAGTGGGAGAAAATGCAGTGATGTTGTAATCTCAACAAGTGCCTTATGTCTATTGCTAAGAACTGGTGTTACCAACCCTTTTAATAAGAAAGGGTCCCTTGGCCTGTATTAACATAGGAAAGTAAAATTCTTTTTGTTTTTCTTTATATTTACCTATTGTCATTTCTCATTGGAGAACTAAAATCTGACTAGGTTAGTGTACCCAGCTTTAATTAGATAGTCGAGTCATTCTTTTCCACTATTTTTCTGTATTTATTATGCACAACAATAAAGTGTGATCTATATTAGCATGACTAATAGTAGTGCCAATGTTAGTGAAAAGCCCTGCCCACTGCATGGTACGTCGCTCCTGGGAGCTCTGTGTGTAGTGAAAGCTGTCATCTAAGAGGTCAGAACCACTGGGATCAGGTAGGTCGTGATCAATTCGACATCTCTCCTCTGTGCAGTTGCTAGGGATATTTCAGTTCAAGAGTGCAGTATTGACAGGACAGACAAGTTCTCTTAGGTGATTGCTGGCCTTGAGTTCTGAAGTGAATCGTGACTTCAAAGACCAGCCTTTCAAATGGAAGGCAATCTTCCTATGGTTTCTGTACAACTGGGGTTTGACGTTTTCTTGATACCATTCTATTCTCTGAGCCTAAATTACACAAAATCCCATGAATGGACATGTTGCACCCTAGGAAGCGGAGCTACTGTTCCAGTTTTGCTGGAGAAGTTTATTAATTTGCACTTTCTCCTTGCAGTGTGCAGCCTGTGAGATGAACACAAGGCTGTTTTAGTAGGCAGGAGGTTCTGCAAGAGAGAATGCTTCTTTAACACAGTTTATACTGTGGTATATATTGTCAAGTCACAAATTTCCACTAGGACATATGATAGCATTAAAAATGAAGCAGGAAGGTTGCTGTCAGCTCTAGGGTCAGGCCAGGCTACAAAGTGTGGCTATCTGACGAAAAAAGCTTTGATGAAAGTAGCAAAAAGGAAACAGGGCAAAGGGGGTTCATCATGACACTAGGGATTCGAGCATAATTGTAAATTGAACAAAAAGGCCCAAAGGAGGGCTGGAGAGATGGCTCAGAAGTTAAGGTGCTTGCCTTCAAGGACTAAGTTCCCCTGTACCCATATAAAGCACAGGGTGGTGCATGTGCCTGGAGTTCATTTGCAGTGGCTAGAAGCCCTGACATTCCCAAAGGGGACAAGGAAGGGGTGCCTTGAGAAGGACTGCAGACATTCTGTAAAACTAAGACAGGAAATGGATTATTCTAACTTCTTCTAGGAACTTTCCTTACTAAGAAGTGACAGGTGGTTATAAACTAGAAGCGGGTAAAATGTTAGCTTGCAGATTTACGGAGAAGAAAGATTGTTAGAGCCAACTAAAGAAAATTAGTATTGTTAATCACAAAACTTAATTTGGGAATTCTAGAAGTTGAGTAGTTTTATGATTGTTTCCAGCCCCTCAGCTTGCAGACTCAGAGGACCTATCCCTAACTGTGAGTTGAATAACATATAGAAAAGGAGGGAAGGGGATTGACATTGGTGAGTTGAAGAGCAGGAAAGAGTAACTGAACTGGTGCATGAACAAGTCACTTAACCAGTTAAAGAAGTAGTTTGAATGGATGTGCCTCCAGCTGCCTGGCTGGAGGTGTCACTGGGGGTGGATTTGACTTCCAGTTTAAAGATAAGCAGACAGGTCTGAGCTCTGGTTCACTGCTGATTGTGGCTGGTGGTGGTTTCTCTGCTTGGATCTGTGAAAAGCCAGCCTCTTATGCCATAATGGAACTTCCTAGATCTGAAAGCTGAAATAAACCTTATTATAAACTGCCTGGTTTGATATTCATCCCAGCAACGCAAAGCTGACTACGACAGAGGTCTAGGCCAAATGTGCCAGGAAGTGGAACCTCCTGAAAACTGGAGAGGCACACCCTCCCACCTGCTCTACAGCCCATCTGATAAGTCAAAGGGCAAAGAGGGGTATGAGCTGGCACTGGGGAGAAAGTGCTGTTGTATGGTGCATAGTTGTCAATGTGACTCTGGAAGGACATGCAACAAGACTGCAGGATATCCATTGTAATGGCCATGATTTGATTCAGGTGTCTCCCTATAAACTTGATGTGTTTTGAATGCTCCATCCCCAGCTGATGGCAGTTTGGTTATTGGAACCTTGTTGGAGCTGTGTTGTTGGGGCGGGCTTATGGGGGTTGTAAGCCAGCTTCCCCTTGCCAGTGTTTGGCACACCTTCCTGCCGCTGTTTGCAGTGCTGTGGTGGAGGTGATGTCCACCCTCTTCTCATACCATCATTTTGCCTGCCATTATGGAGCTTCCCTTCGAGTCTGTAAGCCAAAATAAACCCATTTCTCTACAAGCAGTTTTGGCTGGGTTCTTTTTGTACAGTGAGAGAGTGGGATCAGTTGCTGGAACCCTGATTCTGTGTTGCTTTGGCCTTTTATAACTGATATGCAGGAGGAGGAATGTGGACAAATTTGAAACCACGGCCTGAAAGACTCCTTGCAGTGCTGTAAGTACAGCTTCATGGACAATTCTAGTCAGAGTTGGAAAGACCTGAATGCAGTAAGAACTATGAACTGTGAGGTTTGGCTTAATGAGGGAAAGAACTTTGTCAGGACTGTGTCAGAAGCAGTTTGTGTGCAAGGCTAGCTGCAAAACGCTTGCCTGTGTCCTGAGAATGTGTACAGGGTTGCTTTGCATAGAAATGGACTGGTGTGAGTAGATGGAGATGGCACAGAAAAATGAAATCTTTGGGCCCAAACTGCTGCAATTGTCTGAGGGATTACAACCATTAAGATGAGGCCAAGGTGATCTGCAGTGGGACAGCAGGAAGAATGTGGACTCTGAAGTAAGGGGCCTGAATGCTGTTTTCCTGCTCTTCAAAGCTGGCTTTGGTCCCTCTGGATTAACAAGTTGGTAGCCCACTTGGTACTATGGAATATAACAAATGCAGGAAGAGAGGGTCATTGAATTTGTAGCATGGTTTTGTTTTTTGGAAATGGCCATGGACAATGTGAAGCAGGCTTGTTGGATTACCTGCATAGAGACCTGATGGTGCCATGAAGATGAACCATGGATTACAGTGGAGACCCAGTGAATACCAGTATTTATGGGATGTCTGCCAGCACTGGATGAAGTTTTTCCAGACTGGGTAGCAGAGTTGGAGGGGCAGAATTGGAACTCCAAAGAGAATTAATTGGACTTTTGAGTTAGAGTTTGATGTCTGCCCTGTTTGTTTTAAATCTTGTATTGGTTCAATTTGTCTTTGCTATGCCAATGCCATTTTTTGCAGTATGAATTGTGGGTTTTTTTTTTTTTTTGTATTTATGGCTCCATTGAAAGACCTTGGATTATGGAATGTGTGAATATCTCTGGAATGGATAAAAACTAAGGGAACTATTAAAGTTGAGCTGAATGCATTGGATTCTACATCACATATGGTTATCAGTTTATCGCAGCCAGGGGTGGATTGTAGTGTTTTGATCCAGGTGTTCCCCATAAACTTACCATGTTCTGAATGCTTAATCCCTAGCTGATGGCAGGTTTGGAATTGTAACCTTGTTTGAGATGTGTTGTTGGGATGGGCTATACCT
The DNA here is from genome assembly GCA_004024765.1 of Zapus hudsonius. Lineage (NCBI taxonomy): Eukaryota > Metazoa > Chordata > Mammalia > Rodentia > Dipodidae > Zapus > Zapus hudsonius. The sequence continues at coordinate 3,274 of PVHP010008024.1, read as the reverse complement.
GGCTTCCCCTTGCCAGTTTTTTTTTAATATTTTATTTATTCAATATTTTATTTTTCAAACAGAGATACAGAGATTGAGAGAGAGAAAGAGAGCACCAGAGTCACCACTTTGTGGGTCTGGCATATGTGGGTCCTGGGGAATTGAACCTGGGGCCTTAGGCACTGGAGGCAAGTGCCTTAACCGCTGAGCCATCTCTCCAGCCCCCTTGCCAGTTTTTGGCACATCCTTTTGCTGCTTTTTGCAGTGCTGTGGTGGAGGTGATGTCCACCATCTGCTTATGCTATTGTTTTCCCTGCCATCATGGAACTTAGTCTCGAGTCTGTAAACCAAAATAAACCCATCCCCATAAACTGCCTTTGGTCAGGTTCTGTGTGACAGCAACAAAAAAGCTGACTACAACACACCAGACCTGAAGCTAGGAAAACAGGCAGGCAAGACTGTTTCATGAAACATGGAAATCAAAGTTAGCATGCAAATGGATGAAAGTCCATAGCCTACGAAGGCAGAAAGGCACTGTGGGTTCCCCTGTGTTGACTCCTGTTTGACATTTCAAACAGAGAAAATGGTGCACACTCAGTATGCAGCCCCTGTGGTGACTATCAGAAAAAGGGCAGGAAGAAACAAAGGAAAGACTGAAGTGAGAGAGAGAGAGCTGCCAACGGGAAACAAGTGGAATAAAATATAAAGCATGGGGCACAAGGCAATGGCCTGAGGACTGTCACTAGAGGAACAGGAAAGAGCAGTCAGTATGACTCATATAACTCACAGCGTCAATTGCTGTCAGTGTAGCCGGTGAAAGGCTAGTCACCATCACACTGCTGCAAGCCAACATGTGTGCATTGTGTCCAGGCAGAAAAGAATGTGGACTCGTGAGGGGAAGGATGAAAAGTAGCCTGTAATGGCCCTCCCTGGCTTTGCTCTGTGCTTATGAACCAGCTCAGTGTACAAATACACATGTCATGTTTTCTCCCAAACAAGCAAAGTACCACAATGATAGCTCTCTCCCAGGCCACCAGCCACTCTCTCTCACAGGTGCCAAGCCAAGCTGAAGCAATGCCTTGCCCTGTGTGAGACCATCTATACACCATCCCACCAGCTGTGACCAGCCTGGAAGGCACAGCTGTTTGCAGGCTTTGAACTGGAAGCTTGTCACTCCAAGAGTCTGAGGCAAGATGCCCTTTTCTAAACTGGCATGGTGGTTCATGCCTTTCATCTCAGCTATGGAGGCTGAGGCAGGATTGCTGAGAATTTGGTGCCAGCCTGGAAAACAAAGTAAGACACCCCCCCCTCAAAAAAGATAGAATAATAATACCTTTCTGATTATAATCTGAAGGCTGTGGGAACTCTGATCTTTGTAGTGATAGCAGTCAACTTTCTTCCCAGAGTCCCTTGCTTAGCTGCCTGAGGGCACTGCTGCACCAGGAATCCTAGGCAGGTGCTGGACAGAAAGTTCAATTAGGAAATTTTGTGTTATTAAGGTGATCCAGGGGCTGGAGTGATGGCTCAGAGGTTAAGGCACTTGCTTCCAGTGCCTAAGGCCCCGGGTTCAATTCCAGGACCCACATAAGCCAGACCCACAAGGTGGTGGTCCTGGTGCGTTCTCTCTCTCTCTCTCTCTCTCTCTCTCTCTCTCTCTCTCTCTCTCTCTCTCTCTCTCTGCTTGAAAATGAATAAATAAAAATATTTTTAAAAAGTGATCCAGATGTTGAGTGTCCTTCCTGCAGCTGCAGGAATGAAGTTTACTATCCTGCATTGAAAACCATGTAACTTTTTTTCAGAATACAAACCCACTGTAGAAAAAAAAATCAAACTTTATTCTAAGGGAATTTCTGTTGACTTTTTTGGTTTTTTCGAGGTAGGGTCTCACTCTAACCCAGGGTGACATCACTAAGGGTGGCCTTGAACTCACTGTGATCCACCTACCTCTGCCTCCTGAGTGCTGGGATTATAAGTGTGTGCCACCACACCCTGGCCAAGAGGTTTTTTTCCACTTAAGGGCTAGTGATTCAGTACTTCATGCCAGTCAAGTGTTCCATCACTCAGCTACATCTCCAGTGCTGTATAAATATGTTTTATTCAGGTATGTTAGTCTGTTTAAATATTTCAGAGAGAGAGAGAGAGAGACATCAGGGGCTCTAGCTACTGCAAATGAACTCCAGATGCATGTGCCACTTTGTGCATCTGGCTTCATGTGGAGTACATACTGGGGAATCAAATCCAGCCCATCAGGCTTGTAACCATTGAGCTATCTAGCCCCTGTGTTAGTCTTTCATTTAGTAAAAATGTGGGAATATTACCCATGTTGTTTATTTTTTGATATAGGGTCTCTAAATTGGGCAGGTTGTTCTCAAACTTAGGATCCTCCCACCTCAACCTCCCTAGTTCCTAGAACTAGAGGTGTGTGATGCCACCCCTGGCTTTTAACACAAAATGTGGTGAGCGTGTTCCACATCAACTAGCACGAGATGCTATATCTCTAATGCTGGGGTTGAACTAGTGCCTGTGTATGATAAGCCTGCTATTTGGACATTGAGTCAATAAACAGTTTTGTCCCTTTATCTAGTTTATCAGAGAATTTTTTCCAGAACTGGAATGTCTGGGCAAAGATTGTATACTTTAAAAAAAAAAAAGTGAGGGCTGGAGAGATGCCTTAGTGGTTAAGATGTTTGCCTGCAAAGGAGAAGGACCCGAGTTCAATTCCCCAGGACATGTAAAGCCAGATACACAAGGTGGCACATGTGTCTGGAGTTCCTTTGCACTAGCTGGAGACCCTGGCTCACCCATTCTTTCTCTCTCTGTCTGCCTCTTTCTCTCCCACACCCTCTCAAAAAAATAATGTTTTTAACAAGGTGAAAAACAGACAATAACAACAAAATGCCAGGTGTGATGATGCACGCCTTTAACCCCCATTCTTGGGAGGCAGAGGTAGGAGGATCGCTGTGGGTTTAAGGGCCACCCTGAGACTACACAGTGAATTCCAAGTCAGCCTGGGCTAGACTGAGATCATACCTTGAAATGTCTAAAAAGAAAAATAAACACACAAAAAAGGATTTTGCTATAAACCATCTACATGTATTCTACTTGTGTATGGTAGAGCAGGGTTCCTTAGCAGTACCTTTCTTCAGAACACAATTACCTATTCTAGAGAATTTGTTCTTCATGAAATATGAAGTCTGTCAAAGTTTGCCACTTGCTTTCCACTGATCTGTCTTCCTTAATTTATTCCTTACTTCCTTTCTCTTCCTCCTTTCCTTCCTTCCTCTCTCCTTCCTTC
>PVHP010008023.1:0-54587 GCA_004024765.1 Zapus hudsonius | reverse complement strand
CCAGGCCTCCATAGCCATAGCCCAGGCCTCCATAGCCACAGCAGCCATAGCCACGGCCGCCATAGTAGTTTCCGTAGTAGCCACACATGGTGCTGGTTGGTGAGGTTGTCCTTGGTAGAGAAGGAGGCAGGTGACTTGAGTCTGTGCACTTCTGCCTGCAGAGGGCCTTTTATATGCTCTCAAAGTGGGTGGGCCCCACGGCGTGCTTATGCCATTGGCTAATTTTATGACTTATGAAATAAGAAACTATGTTTTTAAGAGAAGCTTCAGGTGTGAAGAGCATTCCTCAAGGAATGACGGTGGCTTCAGTTGTGCAATCCCACCTAGAAAGTAATTATTGACAGGAGTCCTCAGTTCAAACTGTAAAACTCCATTTGATGTAAACAAGGAGCATTTTCAATTCTTTCGACTGGCTTTTAACAAGCGGTATTTACTCTTCTTTTGATATTTAACAATTATAGTCTCTTCCCTATGAGTTATATTTCTTCACGTTTGCTTGTCTCAAGGTAAAACAATGAAATATATAAGGTAATTTGGAAAATGGCCCCTCCAACTATTTAGCAAAGATGAGAAGATACAAAGGTTAATTATTTTATAACTCTTGATTAAAATTTAAATAAAGAAATGGGATTTTAATGTAACCAGAAAAAAAATAGAACAGTTGTTTGTTCATTGAAATGTTTTTTAAATTATTTTAAGGGCTTTATTTTATTGTCATTTCATACATGTATATGTTGTGTTTTAATCATAATATCTTTCATTACCTTCTTTTGTGTCCTCTCTCACTATCACCCTTCCAGCTCAACTTGTCCCTCTTTTACTTTATAAGATATATATATATATATATCATTATATATATATATTATATTTGTGTATGTATATGAATTTTACTAAACAAATATATACATGTTTAAAACATTATTGACAAAATATTTAATACTGTATTTTTAAAATATTTGCTTTATTTTCAAGAGAGAAGAGATGCAAAAAGAGAGAAAGAGAGAGAGAGAGACAGAGAGAGAATGGGCTTGCTAGGGCCTCAGCTACTGCAAATGAACTCCAGATGCACGCACCACGTAGTGCACCTGGCTTTATGTGGGTACTAGGTAATCAAAACCATGTCATTAGGCCTTGCTGGCAAACACCTTAACCACTGAGACATATCTCCATCACCCAGTCTATTTCTTAATAGAAGCACTAAGAACATAAATTTTTGTATAAAGAAAATGCCATTAGCTTAAACTATTACTTTGAAAACTCAATAAATCTGACTATTTAATACTGACATCCATCAGTTATAATAGTTTTGATGACAGTTATTGACAATGGAATAAAAGTCTTAAATACTCTTAGAATTCATGTGTTAAAAATTAGATGGCAGCCAAAAATATGTGGCCGTTCTATATTTTAATCGCAAAGTGGAAGTTGGTGGTGCTGCTTGTCTGCCTGATCATATCTTCTTCTAAGAGTATCTAGAGCAGGGGGTCGTAATGAAGATTTGCTGCATAAATAAACAAGTGAAATTGAAGACAAATGAATCAGGCTATGAAACCTTCTACACTTAATTTTTCCATTGAATAAGCCACACTTTGTACTAAGAACCTGGAGTCTGTTCATATATTTGGGGATCATCTTAAATCATGTGCAGACAGACATAAACTTGTCATTTCCAGTCCTGGGATCAGAATCTTTCTCTGATTGTTAAGATGGTACATATGCCTGAAAGTTTATGAGAAACTGTCATATCATAGCTGTCACTATTTTCCTTATTGTTATAATAAGGGTAGAAGTGTGGAATCAGATGGAATTTTACAGATTCATTAAATGGAATAATCCTATAATTAGCCACCTATTATTTTTTAAGAGATAAAATTATGGATTTTGAAATATGAATCAAAAGTTTTCAAATTCCTACTGGAGAAATCTGAGTCAGTAAGAATGGACAGTAAGAAAAATTGATTTTTTTTTTTTTCTTTTTGTTTTTTTTTTTTCTTTTTTTTTTGAAAAATTGATTTTGTAGTGTTCTTGGGGGGTGGTCATTGGAGATCCTTGAAGATACAGAATCAGGAAAATGTTCAGAAAGACCATGAGACAAATAGGGAGTGGGTAGGCAGTGGGAAAGTGAATACCAAAGAAAATAAGGGAAAATTAGGAAATAATGAATGAGGCTTCTTAATAAAATTGAAGGAAAAAAGATGGTACCATTTCTTGGAGAGGAAATAGGCATGAAGAAGCATTCTCAGATTGTTGTTTGTAATCTTACTGTGCACATGCTTCATGGCTTGACCCAAAAGAAATTGGTCCTGGAAAGACTTCACAGATTAAAAAGAAATGTGATTATTTACATATGTAATGCGATCAATGTGAAGATGGTCAAAGAGGGAGAGAGTTTACTACTCTAAGAATATAAATTAATATAAACTTGAAAGTAGATTTTTACTTCTATAGTCAGAGAACAAGGACTGAATCAAAAATAAATAGACTTGTTTTCAAACAATCTAGATACTTAACACACTTAATTACATCTGCAACTTGGCCTAACCATTTCAGGACCTTCCTTGACTTTGGGAAATAAGGAGGGACAGGATGATATTTGAAAGAAAAATAAACATTTCCAGGGCCAGTTCACATGTGTTTCATGTAATCACATGTGTTTCATGTGATCACATGGGGACCCTCATCAGTTTTAATTTGGGAATCTCAAATAAGCAAAGTCTACAAAACAAAGAAGTACAAATCTCTGGGAGGCTCATGATTTCAGTTCTTAGGCATCCTGAAATGCAGTGGACAGATGATTAGCATATTTTGAGGGTGTATTTCTTTTTCTTTAATGCTAATGCGTGGAGGGAAGGAGTGTGTGGTTTGTCCCACATACCACTGAGGGGTATAAAAGGACTACAACTGCTTAGGAGACTCAGACTACAGAAACTTCTCATCACTTCAACTCAACCTTCACTCCTGACACCATGTGCTACTACGGGAACTACTATGGAGGCCTGGGCTACGGCTATGGAGGCCTGGGCTATGGCTATGGAGGCCTGGGCTATGGCTATGGAGGCCTGGGCTATGGCTGTGGCTGTGGCTATGGCTCTGGATTCGGTAGATATGGATACAGCTGCTTTCGCCCATGCTGCTTTGGAAGATACTGGTCCTCTGGCTTCTACTAAGAAATTAGAATTGCTGTTCATTTAGAGTATTTCCTTAAAATGTACCAGGATATCAATAGCATAATGATGTTATTGTTATCTGTCCAAATTTATGTATATTTAATCTTTGACCATCATGGATACATCTGACTATATTGATTAGTGGAATTTGTAATAATTTAAAAGGATAATCCCTTGAAATTTTGTTACTTTGATGCATTTGTTTATAATAACCAACAATTTTGCATATGGGAAAGGTTACAATCTAGTTTTTCAATAAAGCTCACTCCCTTTCATACTATATACTGTTTATAATTTGTATTCATTTCTTTCCTTTTTGTGCATTCATGATGTGTGTGTGTGTAAGTGAGAAAGATACAGAAAGACAGATATTGAGGTACAGAAGAGATATTTTCATTATACATACATACATGCAAACAAACATACATAGACTGAGACTACTGTCTCTGTAGGGATTTTATTAAATAATGCAGTGAAGCGTATAAAGCATATTTAAGTTTTTCTAATTCATGCCTGGTAAGGAATTTTCATGTGCTGCTTCAAAAGCTTTTATGCTCTGAAATACTCTAATGCAAATGTCTTATTTTGAAAAGTGAATTTTTTTTCCAAGGTTAGTGAAGATGCCTTAGCACTATTCTATCTATCTTCTCTTTCTACTGCACTTTTTCCTCTCTCCCAGTTTTCCAAATTTAAGACTGTGCCTCTGGATAGATTATAATTTTAACAGTATGTCATAGCTTCTGACTTTTTCAATCATGGTAAGAATTATCTTCATGAAAATGGTGGTCTGCTTGATAGTTTTACATTTCTATAGCTGAAAATTACTCATTTGATTTTTTTTTCTTAGTGAGTCTTTTGTGTTTGTCTATACTAGGTGTCTTTTGAGAGAAACTCTATTACCATTTATAAGTGGTTGTGGCTTGGTTAAATCACAATTTGTAAAGACTTTCTGACATGAATACATTGTTTTTTAATCTGTTCTCAATGTGGGAAGCATAGAAGACTTTCAGCAAAACTCACTTAAAATGACTTCTCATATTTAGGATATCCATGTATTAATATTTTATTTATTTAAAAATTTATTAAAATACTAATAGGCACCATAATGAAACAGAAAGAGCATTAGTGTTCTCCTATTTCCTCCCATCTTCCTTTCCTTTCTTCCTCCCTTCCTTTTTTAGCTTTTTTCTTTTCTTTCGTTTTCTTCTTTTACCAGTTCTCATTAAGTATCCTCAGCTGGCTACAAAGTTATTAAGTGAGATTGCCCTTCAAATAGCCAGGCTTTCTACTTCAGTCTGCCGAGTTCTACCTCCTTAGTGTTGGGATTACAGGGATACATTCTCTGGGAGTGAGGGGCTAGTGCATAGGCTGAGGTCTGAGAACTAGCCTTCAACCCTACTTGATTTAGGGTCTCTTATTCACCACATCATTGACCAGTGTACTTGGCCTCTAAGCATCAGGACATTTCTCCTTCCTCCATGTCCCCTATCACTGTATGCATGCTGGAATTGCAGACACCTGCTATAGCATCCAATTTAACAGGGGTCCTGGAGATACAATCCCAGGCTTTACACTTGCACGTAATCACCTGAGCCATCCCCTCAATCCAATGATCACTGCTCTCAACCTTGGAAAAACCTTACATGATAATAAATACATATTAGATTTCATTTTGCACATAAATGTAAGAGGCTTTTCAATACTTTCCCAGTTCAAAGGTAAACTTACATAGAAAAAATCCGTTATTGCTATAAACTCCCTCCATGAAGTGTAATTGTCAATCACTTAGACATTACTAACTTGAATTGTCTAAATGGTGACGGTACAGATGGGGTGATCATTCTTCTGAAGGAATAGGAAGTGAATAGGACAATGTTTCCTCTTTAGTGAAATGTAGGCTAAGCCCCTGTTTGGTATTTGTATAAATTATTTTTAGAGTGGATTAACACAGATATAGGTTAAACATTTTCAGTTTCAATTAAAAATGCACATTTAAATCAATTCTCAGAAAAATGAAGTTGAAGATCTCTAGTGAAATTATCTAAGATGAAGCAATATCTTTATCTAGTTCTACTCATGTCTCTGAATTCTGATACAAGCTCATGCTGTGGAAATCTGATGGAATATATATATATATATATATATATATATATATATAAAATAACTGCTAAATTGTGTGAAGGGGTGCATGCAGTCTGAAAGTTTTGAGAACAGGCATATAAACCTGTGAACTAAATATTGTCTGTCAAAATTCCACAAATTATGTGATTATATATATATATACATATATATATATATATATGTTGATATGATAGAACTGAGAATAGGGTTTGTTTCTAGTGAGTTCTTTAGCTTGATCTGCCTAATGGCCTCAAGAATTTAAACCCATATAAAATAATAAATTATATGTATATAATCCATAAGCATTTTAGAAATGAAGTGAGGGTAGTAAAAAATTTTATATTACCCAAAATAGAATAACACTTAAAGTGTTTACAATCTTCATGTCATCAGCCCACAAATAATTTTATGTATCTATAAAGCCTAAGGCCAACATATGGCAATGTCAGTGAAGTAAAAGCCATAATTTCTCTTCTAATTCATATTATAAACAGTATATCACAATAAAAATGGAGAGCATATTATACTTAAATGTATTATTTGAAGAACTTTATTAAAATTTAAATTTATTCATCTTGAATCAAGGTGGTCTGCATATCCAAACTAACAAGCTTGATGCTTGGAACACCACAAAGAATAACATGTCATCAAAGACTGAGAAAAACAAATTAACAAGAGTGAAAAGAAGTTATTTCCAGCCAAATTATGATAGTTAGTTGGTGTATATGAACATTTGAGGATTATGATGCCTTGAATTAAATATGAAACAATTCACAGTAATATACATTCAAAGGTAAACAAATACATGGGTAGATCAGAAGGCATTGTCTTTTGCATAGTATAAGGCAAATCAATAAAGATGTAGGAAAAATCATTCAATATCACTAGGTTGAAATTAAAAACTAAAATGGATTCTAAAGCAATGTAAATAATTGATAAATGTATTAACTTAATATCTAGCAATACCCTCACAATTTTGGAAAATAGTGAGTTCATATAATGCCTAGCAAGGATTAATTTATCAAAGCTAGTATTTTTAGTATTCAAGAACAGTAATATCATTTGTTTCATGATACTAATAACATATCACTCATCAGTTAAATGTATATCAAAATGCATTATCCAATTCTCCTGAAAGAAAACAAACAAACCCATCTGGGGACATTTCAACAATATCATAAGCTCTGAAAAACTTTCCAAATCATACAATGTACAGAAAGGCTTAGAAACTGCAAAAATTGCTTTTTTATGATGTGTGTGACAGATCAGAAACAGCTCATTTTTCCCTTGCTTTCTTCTGTCTTCTAAACTATACTCTGGGGCTGGGGAGGTGTTCAGTGGGTCAGAGCACTCTCTGTGCAAGCACGAGGACCCAATTGCCAAAAACCATGTCTATAAAGCCATATATCCCTGTGTATGCCTGTTACCCCTTTGCTGAGAGATGGAGGCAGGTGTTCTGAGGGTCACTACTCAGCAGGTCTAACAAAAATAAATAAATAAAGCTAGCAAGCATCAGTTTCAGGGAAAGACTCAGTCTCAAGGAAATAATGCCAAAGAGCAGTAGAGGTGGATACACAGCATTCAAGTCTGGCCTTTGCACATGTGCACACAAGGCCCATGCATCTTTATACACATGGGCTTGTTTATCCTACACACACACACACACACACACACACACACACAATCAAAACAAAGCTTTCTCTAAGCATATTCTCTAGTCCGTCTTAGCATATGTGCTCTGTTACCTCCAATATAAAAGCTGCTTGTCATTAGTATCCTGTGCTTAATGTGTTTACACTTTATCTCTAAATACTAGTGTTCTTAAGGCTCTGAGGTGCTCTCTCTTACAATATATACAATTTCTATTAGGTGGCTCACACTCAATGTCAGAGCTGTAACTACTTTATTTATGTATTTTTTGAGGTAGGGTCTTGCTCTAGCCCAGGCTGACCTGGAATTCACTATGTGGTCTCCTATCACCCTCAGGGATTATCTCTAAATCTGGAATGTTGACTGTCTGGACCACCTATGAACATATTGACTTCACCTTTGAATTTCTGAATTTATGTCTTACCATTATCTATACCTATTTATACTGCTGTAATGTCACACACTTTCTTCATATAATATTCATTGTACACAGTGGTGGGTGTCATAAATTTTCACACAAAAATAACATACACATTTCACAAATTCAATCCCTTTAAACATATGCCTGAAATAAGATTCCAGTGTGCACTGTTTTCTTTATTAAGATAATGCAAGGAGTGTTTGACTTCACCTTCTTATTAAATTGATTTTAATATGCAAATTTGACTTCACCTTCTAATTGATTTTAATCTACAAATTTCATAATCATGCACCTTAATTGTCTAATTCTAGTAATTTAATCATTTGATATAATTTGCTGAAATGTTATCTTCATAGGATTCCTCAGTATTAGCATATATCTAAGCAAATATTAAAATTTATTTTCTTCATACTTCTATGTCACTTATAACTGAGAGGGGCTTGGCAATGAATGGGGCTCTCACTAAAATCAACTGTAGCCCTCAGAGCTTCCCCAACACAAGAAAGGCAGCAATGGTAAGTGATCAGACAACAGGTGATTCCACACAAGGAACTCTATGTCCAGCTGAGAGAGGACTGCAGGCTACACAGTCACCATCAGGGCATGAAGATGGCCACAGACTCCAAGATTCATCTGCCAAAGCATATCCATACCCTTGGCTATCACCTTGCACCAGTGGCTGGAGATGAATGGCCCAGAGTTTCCAGACACACTTGGGTGGTGCAACAGCCCTCCTGGCTCAGGCTGTTGTCCGTCATCTGGAAGTGGAGGAAGGGGCAGTTTGCTTCAATTTGCAAGAAAGTTAAGCTTGATTTGACCATATCCAAAACTGGCCTGAAATTTCTCTGAGTGTTCTCTACCTCTCGCATGAATCTCTCCACCCTGACTTTGCTATCACTCTTCCAAGACGATGAGAAGACCCAGGATTTCCAGAGGGCAAAATTCCAACAGGGCAAAAGGGTTAATGGATAAAAGTTGTAAAAGAGTTAACTACAGGGAGTCCAAACTTCTCCCCCCTTGGCAACCAAAGAATCTCAGAAAACCTAACAAAGAAATCCTTAAACATAAGAGAGAGAGGCTAGTTTATACTAGGGGATGGTGCTTCCCTGAGAAACAGACAGGGCAAAAACAGATGTAAATATAATGGATGAACATGTCTTAAGGGCTGCTTATACTTTGAAGAAGTTACCTATTTATTTTGACTCACATGGAATTTACTGCTAATTGTACTATTTCGCCTCTGTAAGTCCTGCCTAATTGCACTCCTGTTTGATAAATTGCTTATTGGAAATACTCCGAGGTTTTGGATATAAAAATCCCACTCTTTCCTTTGTTGGCTGCTAGTCTCCTGAGCCCTGCATTTGGGTGAGACAGCTGTTGGCCAGCTATTGTGTGCACAAATATAGCTTGCTTGAATTTGGCCTAAATTTGAGTCTCTGGTCTTTTCTTGACATTTCTGGGTTCAACAACCTCTTTGTACATTTGGCTTTAGGTGAGTCCTGGGGAATTGAACCAGGTTTATTAGGCTTTACAGGCAAGTATCTTAACCACTGAGTCATCTCTCCAGCCTGGGAGGTTTTTCTTATAACCAAATCAGTTACCTTTGTTTTCTTCTAGTCTCTGAGTTTGTGTGTCCTTGGGTGACCAATCCTTTGCTCTCCTTAAGGAATGAACACAAACCTCTAGAGAGCTATGCAATACCAGACCCTACCTGCCACTGTTGTAACCTCCAGAAAGTTAAGACTGACTATATTGCTCATGTGCTCTGTCATGATTTCATATAACAGTATAGAGGATAAAGGGCTTTAATGAAATTTTGCTGAGTAAGTAATACTGGGTTAGACTTCATCTCTGAGGAGACATGAAAACATGTCTGAACACCTCCAGATAGAGCACAAACAACACTATTGCACCAAAATCAATTCTGGTGAATCAGTGAATGGATTAGTGTTACTTATAGATCAGGTACAGGGGTTATTGTCAAGAGTGTGGGTGACTCAGAGACAGAGCTATACCATCATCGGTGAAGAAGCACTGAAGATACATTACACAGATTGCAGGCAGCTCATATGGTTGGAGACTCCCTTCCCCCATCCCCAGTAGTTGTTACTGCCTCTATAGCCTAAGGGTGGGGGGCATTGTGACCTTTCAAGCTGCAGCTTTCCCTGCCTTGTTTACCTGTGAGTCTCCACCTGGGAGGGAAGGATTTAATTTAATTTAAATATGGAAGACATTGCTACACAACACTCCACCATTTCTTTTGGCTCTTACATTCTTTCTGCCCTCTCTTCTGCTATGCTCCCTAGGTCTTCGAGTGGGTGAGAAGGATGCCCATCTATAACTACACTTTGGGTCACTGGCACAGCAATGGTCACCTAGTCCCGAGTTTAACTGTTGAGTCTCTAGTGCGCATCCCATGGGTTCTAAGGTTTAGGATCTCATGAAGGGCTCTTTGATATTCAGCTAATTTTTATTATGTTTTATTTATAGTCTTCTAGCTGTAAGAGCTGGCAAGACAGCATCTTTATCTCATCTTCTATCTTGTCCAATTTACCTGCCAAACCAGAAAGGAATGAAGCACCTTCCTCTCCCTTGGCAATCCTCCTTTTACACAATAAATTTCCTTCTGAGCAGCCATCTTGGCCTCAGATGGATCCCCCTTACCCAAAAACAATGGCCAAACTACCTTCCCAACAGCTTGCTGACACTCTTGTCCCTTATATGCCAACCTTAGTGACTTGAATATTTCCTTTAGACTCTGCAGTCATTTTCATAATACTCACATGAACACAGTGGACCCCACGTGTGAATCAGTGAGCTAGGCCATGCTACTTAGAGGAAGCCAGCCACCCAGAAAATCCTCCCACAGACACTTTACTTCCTGATGGCTCATGCAACCACCATCACCCCAAGAAGGCACACACCACATGTGAAAGGTCAGCCATGTCCAGATTTCCCTGCAGATGACCCGCTTCCAGCCTCAGTTATATGCCTTGCTCCCCATAACTAGGACCATGCAATTCATCCTCCCAAACTCATCTTTGGTTTTGCAACGTCCCTATTTGGGAGGCAAATGTTGAATGAATGAAAATCATGAGAGATATGAACACAGATATTCATACCAGATAGGGCACAGGCATCAGAACAAAGAACTATGACAACAAATCCAGTGCAGATGAACGAGTGAGTTTATTGGAGTTACTTACAGAGCACAGGTGAGGGGTTACTTGCAGGAGCACAGATGACTCAAGGTCAGCTGCATCACTGAAAAGCTGAGGCCTGCCCAGGTGATGACTCCTATAGACTGCATTACAAGTGCACATTACACAACCTGCAGGGAGAATCTCTCTGTCCCCAGCAGGTGTTAATTGCTTGTCTAAACTTGGGAAGGGGAGATCTGCAGCTTCCCCAAATGTGTTTACTTTCTTAGCTTCCTTCTTGGAAGAACGTTTCAATGCAAAGGAAATGGCTACACAAGTGACTAAGTGAATAAATGAACCAGATGGGATTCTTGGTCTTCTCCACTCTATTTCTGCACAGGCAAAGAGACACTTAGTAGTACTAAACCTAGAGTACCTGGAGTATATTCATCTATTTGGAGATTTTCTGAAGTCTTGTTGGGACTTGGATGAATTTGTAATTTAAATGTTCCTGTTTCAGAATGTGTAGCTTTTTCTGATAGTTAAGATGGTACATATGCCTGAAAATGTATGAAACATTGTGTCCTTTTGATTTGGCCCTGATTATGTTTATTCTTATCATTGATTTTTGCATAATACTGTTCAGAACTTAGTCACATCAATTTTTAGACTCAATAAATATTATAATCTATGTACATAAACATTTATGTTTTAAGGGAAAATAGTAAGGAATGGAATTTGAGCTATGATGAGGAAATATTTGCATATTAACTGTAGAAATGTAAATCAATCAGAGACAAATGCATTTCGAGGTGCTCAGGAAGTCATTGGAGATGCCAGAAGATGCAAAGTCAGGCAAGTTTTCATCAAGATGATGAGGAAAAATGGTTCATGGCAGGCACTGGATAATTGGAAGTTATAATAAGAAAATGAGGAAAAAGTAAGAAAAGCATGGATGAAGCTTCATCATAAAAGAGACAAGGAACATGATTTTTACATTTCTTTCTGAGTTATTGAATATCAACAAATCACAAACTCTGTTTTTTATTTTATTTTTATCTTTATTGTCCAAAAATTAGGTACACTGAATGAGCAAATATTGCGTTGATATTCCCATTTCCTTCCTCTCTGTCCCCAATTCACTGGGTATCCTCTGCAGTGGGCACACTGGATCAGTCCATGTGGTAAGGGGTTATGGAAAGCACAGGAGGCAGCCAGTTCTCCCCATTTATGAATTGTAGCTGAGGGGGGTAATATTTATGGGTAATCTCTCCCACCAGGACTCTTACAATCTTTACACCCCTCTTCCGCTTATTTCCCCAAGAAATAGAGGAAAGTCTGTTTTAAGTCTGTTTTATTGTTTTGAACATGAAAGTCTCTGTGCTTCTACTTTAAGTTGTGTTGGAAATCATTGGTTGGTGTCTGTCTCACTGACTTATCCTTGGATGACTGATTGGCTGTGGTTATAGTTCTCTTTCTTGCCCCCCCCACACTGTCTCAAGTGTTTCAAATGATAGGACTAGGGTGGTTCATCTCTTGCTGGGATATCAGCCTTCAGCCTGTGGCTCATCAGTGTAGTTGAAATGACCACAGCTCTCATTGTCTTCTGAAAAATATAAACAGAATCTCCATCAGAGAGTGAAATCAGTATAGGTTAAATGAGACACACATTTCTAATATGGAAAAATTATATTGAGATTAGCTGCTCTGTAGTTCCTAGGCAATGGGGAATTCTTTTTGGAGCCCCAGTTTTTGGTTCCCATAGGATTTTGCCCCGAGTCCCAATTCCAATTAAAGTTTCCTTGTCACTGAGTGGATTTCTTGGCCAATTTAAAAGCTGTTGAATACCTCCCCCTGGTTTTGGTGCGTGTATTACACCACTGATTATTTCTTGGTCCATTGATCTCTCCCAGAAGGAAGTGTGTTCAGCCTTCTCATGACAACAATCTACATTCTGTATCTGTGGTCTCTGCTTTCTCCAAATATCATTGACTAATTTCCCCTGGTAGCTTATGTTGCCTTCTAGCACTGCACTTGCTACCATTTGGGTACTGGATACATTCTGGATCTTGCAGGGTCTCTTGGTGTTGTTTGATGTCTTTCTGTGGTTTCTTCAGCAATAGGATCTTACCTTTGGCCTAAGGTGGGTATCCAAGAGCTTTGACAGAAACCTGTCTTGTTTTGGGGACTTTGTAGGTCTCTTTGATCAACAGATCAGTGTGGGAAGAATCCAATGACTGGGACCAGGAGTTGCAGGTCTGATCAATTTTTCATGGGTTTTAATTTCCTCCACTTCTTTTCGCATCCCCTCTTACTAGAAAATACCCATTTCTTTCTCAAGAGCTTACTGTATGAAAGTATGGATTCTATGATTTCAATTCATTATTGGTTTAGTTTATTGTATAAACTCTGTTGTTTTTAACGTTACTATGCACATTCAACATTATTTACCCCAATGGAAATTGCTTTGATAAAGTTTTCACAATCACAAAGGAATATAATTATAGGCATATGTAATATAAACAAAGGAAGGGTATTGAAATAGCTCAGCATTTTATCACTCCAAAGATGAAGTATAAATGGGGGATGTAGACTATTATTTCTATAGATTGAGCAAAGTACTGAATCAAATATATATAGACTTATCTACATTTAATCCATAAATTTTTCTATTTATTTCATTATATCTAAAACCTGTCCTAACAAATTTTGGCAACACTATGATTTCATAACCTACGGAGATACATTAAGCAATAAAAACGAATATATCTCCTAAGGCAGGATACACATACTATTTATGATCACATGGGGACTCTCAGCAATTTGAAGTTTGGAATCTCAAGTAATCAAAGGCTACATAACAATGACTGGTAGGCTCATGATCTCAGTTCGTAGGCATCCTGCAGTGCTGTGACAATTTTGTCTTGGACAGATGATTAGCATATTTTGAGGGTGTATTTCTTTTTATTTAATGCCTATGCGTGGAGGGAAGGAGTATGTGGTTTGTCTCACATTCCATTGAGGGGTATAAAAGGACTACCACTGCTTAGGAGACTCAGACTACAGAAACTTCTCATCACTTCAACTCAACCTTCACTCCTGACACCATGTGCTACTACGGGAACTACTATGGAGGCCTTGGCTATGGCTATGGAGGCCTGGGCTACGGCTATGGAGGCCTGGGCTATGGCTGTGGCTGTGGCTATGGCTCTGGATTCGGTAGATATGGATACAGCTGCTATCGCCCATGCTGCTTTGGAAGATACTGGTCCTCTGGCTTCTACTAAGAAATTTGAGTAACTAATTATTTGGAGTATTTATCTTACAGATTATTAAGACATCAATAGGATTACACTGTCATTATTACCTGTCTAAATTTCAGCAGATTCACTTATTGACCAACATGGATCACACCTGACTGGATTGATCAGTTGAATTTACAATCAAGTAGAGGGATAATATTTTGCTATTTTGTTCCCTTCAATATAACTTTGACAATAGCACTCCCACTTTTGCATATGGAAAATCTGTAATTCTTGTTTTTAATAAAGCTAAATTCATTTATCTTTATCTACTGCTTACTGTAGTTTTTATTTTCTCCATCAGTTTGTATACTTTTGTGTGTTGTGTGGTTTACAGTGAGAAAGACAGAGCGAGAGAGAGAGAGGAAGAGAGAGAGAATGATGCTCATGTCTTTGTAGTGATGTTCATAAGTGATGAAGTGTGTGGCAAGACAGAAGCATGAGAGATGTTAATTTCTAGTTAGATCTGTTGAAAGAATATGCATCTGCTATTCCAAAAGCTTCCATGCTCTACATTGATTTCTTACAAAAATCATAAGAAAGTTATGTTCTTACTTTCTTCCAGATTCGAAGGAAGCATTGGCACAGTTGCTTATCAACCTTCTCTTTTTATTGCAGCTGTCCTGTCTTCTTTGCCTTGGTTCTTTTTTTTAATGAAGCAGGTACCACTGGAAGGAACATAACATGAGAAAATTCACCCATATAGAATCTCCTCAGGCTTCTCTTCTTCCAAGGCAAAAATTTCTTATTATTCATTTTGTTTCAATGATCTTTTTGAATTTATTTAATGCTAGTTTCCCTGTGATAGAATCCTTATTATTATTCACAAAAAATAGTAGGCTTGGGTAGGGCAATATCCTGTGGACAAGACAATTAGCCACTCATATGTATATATGGTGCAGTGATTTAAATCAAATGTACCCCATAAACTCATTTTCCGAATATTTGGTCTCAACTGAGGTATTTTGGGAGCCAGAGCCATTCCAGAGGAGCTGAGTTTCAGGGAGCAGGTTTGGGGGTGTTGTAGACTGACCTCCCTGCCAGAACTTGACTCACTCCTGCTGCTGTCTTCTATCTGTTGTGGCAGAGGTGATAAGTGGACTCTGCTCTACCATCTTTCTCCTGGTATCATGAAGCTAAAGACTATAAGCAAAAATGAAAGATAAAAAGTCTCCCATCAACTGCTTTTGTTCAGGTGCTTTGTCCCAGCAACACAAAGATAACTACAACACCTGATACATTTGGTCTCCATCCTAGTTGTCTCCATGACTTTCAGTGAAAACCACTCCACATAAATTCTCATTCCTATTTTATCAGTTTATTAATATTATGATTATTTCCTGAAGTACTAATAGTAGTAATAAAAAACATCAATATCATTAGTTAATATTTTCTAGCTCCTTCTCTCTCTTCCTCACTTTCTCTCACTTTTTTCTATACCTGTTTCTTCTCTCCGTTCCTTTCTTTTCTCTCTGCTCCTTCCTTCCTTCCTTTCTCTCTCTGTCATTCTTTCTTTCTCTCCCTCCTTACTCTCTTTCTTTCTTTCTTTCTTTCTTTCTTTCTTTCTTTCTTTCTTTCTTTCTTTCTTTCTTTCTTTCTCTCTTTTTTTCTGTCTTAGACTGGTTCTTATTAGGTATCCTGAGCTGATAACTAAGTAACTTATCCTGGTCTGCAAATCACTCCTGAGTTTTATCTCCTATGTGTTGGGATTTCAGGGACACATTACAATGCTCTACACTCTGTGTGTGGGGGGGTTGGTTTGAGGCGGTAGGGAGGTGAACACATATAAAAGAGTGCAGTGTGTGCTTACCACAGCACATATGCTGTTTTCAGAGGACACACTTTGATGTTGTTCTTAGCCTTTGGCCTTGTTTGAGGAATGGTCTCTTGTTCACCTATGCAATTGCCAGGTTTGCTGGCCTGGAAGCATTATGGATTTTCTCCTCTCTATCTTCACAGACAATAAAGCTGTATGAATACTGGGATTTTACACACCTGCTCCTTTATTCAGCTTTATATGGATTCTGTGCATACAAACTCAGCCTTGAATTTCTTGTCCAGAATCTGCTCTTAGCCATCCACCAAGCCCAAACATCACTACTCACCCTCAGCAGACCCAAACATGATCATGTCCCAATATCAGGATTTCACCTTGCACATGAAATGTAGAAGACTTTCCAATAATGATGTCAGCCCCAGATGAAATCCAGTTTTAAGAGACAATATTGTTCTAAACTGTCTCCATGATGTCTAAAAGTCAATACCTTATGAAATACTCTCTCAACCTGTCTAAATGGTGACTGTACAGAGAAAGTGATGATCATTTTTCTGGAGAAATATGAAGAGAATAGGGCAATGACTCCTCTTTAAAGAATTATAGATTAAACCTCTATTCTCTATTTGCATAAATTGTTTCCTATACTCAATTAACAAATGTATAGGTTAAACAATCTAAGTTCCATTGCAACAAAGAAAGAATAAATCAATACAAAAATGGTGAATCATAAGGATATTAGTGAAATTGTTCAGCATTGAATACAATGTTAGAAACTATTTAAGCATACATAGTCAACATAATGGATTAGACTTATCATCCTAGAGAAATAATACACATTCCCTCGAGACAACCATAATTTGATAAGTTTTAAAACATAAATAGATAAATATTTCCAATCTGAAAAGTCAGTAGTTGTTGTGTTTTCCCAAATAAAAATTTAAAAATTGATATCTATAAATATTTAAATAATAAAAGGCAATACTATGTATGATATAACTGCTCATTATGTCATATAATTTAAAGGGATAAGTTCTATAGTATATAAAAGATACAGAATAGAAAAAGAAAAATGAGTCTGACTGTGTAGAAAGATTTGATTATGAAACATGATAGTATTTAATTGCATATTTTGCCTATTCTTTAAGTGAACTGTAGAGTATTAATTACATGTATTACTATACATATAGATAAATGGAAAAGGAGGTATTATGTTTTAACTATTATAGAATATTATGAACTTCTCAAGTTGCTCATCAGTAAACTATCTTTTTAAAAATATTTTATTTATTTATAAGCAGAGAGAGAGAGAGAGAGAGAGAGAGAGAGAGAGAGAGAGAGAGAACCAGGGCCACCACCTTGTGGGTCTGGCTTATGTGGGTACTAGGGATTTGAACCCAGGGCCTTAGGCACTAGAGGCAAGTGCCTTAACTGCTGAGCCATCTCTCCAGCCCTAAACTATATTTTTAAGATTTTTTATCAGAAATAATTAATGATATATCTAGAAATTTATCCTAGAAGAACATGACCATAGTATAACAAACAAAAGATAAAACATGTACGAAAATATCGTGGCTTAGAAAGTATGAGGATTTATTTTGGAACTAGTTATTTTAATTTACAATCACACAGCCTTACCAAAGGCATTTCCATTATGCATATGATATGATTTAGCATATTTCATCTCATACAACATTATCTCTCCTCTCCTTATCATTTCCTCTTTCATTATGTTGCCATTTTCCTCCCCAGTATGTTTCTCTTCTATGTCATGCAGTCCATCTACAAGCGATATGACATATCTATGAAGCATTATAACACGTGACGGGAGGGTCAATAGAATAGTACCCTTAATTTCTCTGGTAATTCATAACTTAAACATCTAATCCAATAAAAAACTGGAGTCTTAGACAGTTGAAAGCGTTATTTGAATAATTTTGTTAAATTTTCTTTTCTTTAATGTCCATAATGAGTTACATTATTTAGTGGGCCAACAATGAGTTGTTATCCCCAATTCCCCAATGCCCCCCTCCCCATCCCCAATCAGCTGGATATCCTCCTCCGTGTACCATTTGGATCAGTCCTTGTGGCAGGGGACCCTGGATAGCCTAGTACTCAGCCAGGACCTCCTGGCTCAAGTGTGTTGTTACTGAGGGGTGCCATGCCTCTGGAGAGTCTCCCCCACCTTGGCTCTTACAATCTTTCCGCCCCCTCTTCCGCATAGTTCCCTGAGTCGTAGTAGATGAATATTAAGGCTGCTTTAATGTTGTGAGTTTAGGGGTCTTAGTATCGAAAATCGTTGGTTTCTGTCACCCTGTTCTATTAATTTTCTTGAATCAAGATTTTCTGGGACTGGAGAAATGGCTCAGCAGTTAAGGCCCTTGCCTTCAATGCCTAAGACTCTGGGTTCAATTCCCCAGTACCTACATATGCCAGACCCACGAGGTGGTGGCCCTGGTGCTCTCTCTTTCTCTCTCCCTCTCTCTCATCTCTCTTTCTCTCTTTGCATCTCTCTGCTTGAAATAAATAAATAAAATATTTTTTAAAAAAGATTTTCTGGATATACTGAGACATGGAAAGGGTGATTGAGCTTGGAACACTACCGAAAGTAAACATAGTTCAAACAAAGAAAATTTTGTACTTGTTCCTGTTAGGACTGTGATGTCTTGAACTAAATAGAAGGCTGAATTCATCAAATACAAACACGGAAGCAAAGAAATACAGGGATGGAGCAGAATGCACAGTTCTTTCTATAGTAATATGAAATCAATAAATGTACTACATATCAATCAATAAATATAAGACTGGAAAAGAATAAAAATAAACTTTAATTCTCTACCAACATAAATCATTGATGAACATCAAACATTAACAGAGCCTTAGAATCTGCTCATAACGGTTGAAAATAGTGAGTACATATATAATACCAAGTGAAGATTAAGTGTTCAAACCTAGCATTCACTATTAGAGAAACTGATATAATTCACCTTTTAATACTACACACAATTAAGAACATGACATCACTCATCAATATGCCAAAATTAATTACCCAAATATACTCTTGACCAAACAACAACAAAAAACACTTTTGAGGAGAGTCTAATGAAGCAATAAGTCATGCTCTCAAAAACTCTTTAGAAAGGCTAAAGAATTGCACAAACTTCTCATATATGGTCATAAGTATATCAAATCAAAATCAGTTTTTTAATCCCTTGCTTTTGTTCATCAAAACCAGACTCAGGGATTAGAGGCTGATGTGATGGCTCAGCAGTGAAACTACTTGGTTGTAAAGCCTCATGACCCTGGGTTGGATTCCGGAGTACACATGGAAAGTCAAATACAGAAAGTGGTACTTGCATCTGCAGCTCATTTGCAGGGGTCCTGTCACACCCATTCATATTCTTCATCTCTCCCAAATAAATAAATACAAATATCTATAAAAATACACTTTGGGCTGGGAAGGTGACTCAGAATGTGAGAACATTTGCTGTATAAGCACAAGGAGTTGAGGATTCAAAAAATTCAACCCCAGGCATCCCAAATATATATCTGCAATAAAATCACAGTCATTGCATGGCTTAATACCGTGAGAAACACTTAGGACCAATTTAGGTAGTCTTCTTCCCATAACTTTACAATGTAACTGATTGAAATTTATTATATTCATAGAGTCCATCCCTGCTTGAATTTTTCTAAAGAATTTAAAATTTTATCTCCCTTATATTCCTATCTAATTTATAATCTCCAGAAAGGAGAGATTGTCAGTTGTATACATTACATCTTCTTTATCTTTATTTTATATAGAGTTATCTAGAGATGAGGGAGATCTTTAATAAAGATTTGTTGAATACATGAATAAGTGAACAAATTTATGAGATAATGGACTCTCTGTACTCAATTATTTATAGATAAATCCATACTTTGTATTTAAGTACCTGCACTATGTACATAAGTTTGAGGAACTTCTAAGTTATGTACAGACTGGATGAACTGGGTTACATTATCATGTGTATATCAAATTTTTGTACCATTTTTGTAGTTTGAGAATTGGTACCCTTGTGTGATATGAGATGGTACATATCCCTGAAAATCCATGATATAGATGTGACAAATATCCTTTAGTATCTGTCCCTTTCTATCGTTATTGATGTATAGACAATACATGTGAGAATTTGGAATCATATGAAATTTTCAAGAATCATTAAATATAATAATCTTAAACTCAAGAGTATTTATTAAGTATTGACACAGAAAAAATATGATTGAGACACGAGGTAAAAAGTTTTGCAAATTTCTCTTTCAGAAATCTGAGAAAGGAAGAATAGAGATTAAAGGCATTTTAAAGTGATCTGGATGTCACTAGAAATCCTTGAAGAGGTGATGTCTAAAAAACCCTCACCAAGAGGAGGAGAAAAGCGGGCTATTGGTAGGCAATGGGAACATGGGTGGCAGAGAAATAAACTGAGAAATGGGACCTTGGGGATGAAGCTATATCATACAACACACAAGGAATATGATTTTAACATCTCTTTCTGAGAAACTAGACATGAAGAAAGTTCCGAAGATTGTGGTTGTAATCTTACTGTGCACATTTATCAAGGCTTCCACCCCACAATTGCTCTTAGAAGGTTTTCACAAGCACAAACTCATACAATTCTATTCATATATAAACTAAACAAAGTGAGGATGGTGAAGGAGGTTACATGCTAACACTCTAAGAAGAAAAATGAAGTATAAACTGGCTCTGCAAATGAGTTCCCCTCCACAGTAAACAAAGGATTGAATCAGATATAAAGTATTTAGACTGATTGGAAACAATGCAGGTAATTTTTCCTCCTCATTGCATCTACAACCCACTCTAGCCAATTCACAACACACTGTAGTGTCCATACTCAAGGACAAGAAGATATGAGAAAGAGTTTTGAAAAATCTCTGGAGTCAGGACCCACATGCTTAAATGATCACATGGTGACTCTCATTAGCTTTTCCTTTGAAATCTCAAGTAAGCAAAGACTACAAAACAAAGAAATACAAATCTCTGATTTGTGGAGCCTCATGATCTCAGTTCTAAGGCATCCTGAAATGCAATGACAATTTTTTCATGGACAGATGGTTAGCATATTTTGAGGGTGTATTTTTTTTTTTTATTTAATGCCAATGCGTGGGGAAGGAGTGTGTGGTTTGTCTCACATTCCATTGAGGGGTATAAAAGGACTACAACTGCTTAGGAGACTCAGACTACAGAAACTTCTCATCACTTCAACTCTACCTTCACTCCTGACACCATGTGCTACTACGGAAACTACTATGGAGGCCTGGGCTATGGCTATGGAGGCCTGGGCTATGGCTATGGAGGCCTGGGCTATGGCTGTGGCTGTGGCTATGGCTCTGGATTCGGTAGATATGGATACAGCTGCTATTGCCCATGCTGCTTTGGAAGATACTGGTCCTCTGGCTTCTACTAAGAAATCACTTATTTGGAGTATTTATCTTACAGCGTATTAAGACATCAATAGGGTTACACTGTTATTGTTACCTGTCTAAATTTAAACAGATTTAATAATTGACCATCATGGATCACACAGGATTGTATTTATTAGTGAAATTTGCATTCAATTAGGACAATCCTTTGCCAATTTGTTCCTTTCATTATTTTTTTATAATAGCATTCCCAATTTGCATGTGGAAAATATTATAAATTCTGTTTTTCAATAAATCTAAAATCCTTTCTCTTTATCTACTGCTTACTGTAGTATTCATTTGTTTCCATCAGTTTGTGTACTTTTGTGTGTTGTGTGATTTAGTAATCCTAATAAAAAATCAACTACAGTTAATATTCTCCTTCTTCTTTGCCTTCCTTGCTTTCTCCAACTTTTTCTCCTTAGAGGTCTTTTGTTTTTTCTCTCCCTTCCTCTCTTTTCTCTCTGCTCTTTCCTTCTTTTCTTTCTCTATCTTTCTTTTTTCCTTTCTCCCTTTTTTTATTTCCTTCTTTCCTTCCGTCTTCCTTCTTTTCTCTTGCTTGCTCTCTTTATTTCCTTCTTGCTTTCTCACTCTTTCTTTGTTTCTTTCTTTCTTTCTTCCTCCTTTCCTTCTTCCCTTCTTTCCTACTTTCTTTTTGTCTCAGACTGGTTCTCATTAGGAACCCAGAGCTGGTAACTAAGCAACTTAGCCTGGTCTTCATAATCACTCCTGAGTTTTACCTTGTACATATTGGGATTTCAGGGGCACATTACCATGGTCTACACACTGTGTGTCCTAGGGTGTGTTTGTGGTTGGTGGGGGCAGAGAGGTGCTCATGAATAAGAGTGCTGTGATGTGAGTACCACTGTGCATGTGCTGTTTTTGGAGGGCAGACTTGGATGTGGGTCATAGCTTTTGGTCTTGTTTGAGGCGGAGTCTCTTGTTTACCTATGCCACAGCCAGGTTTGCTTGCCTGGAAGTGTCAGGTGGGAATTATCCCCTCCTCTAACCAGCCTCAAGAGAAGTGTCAACAAGAGTTACAGATAAAGACTCCCTCCTAAACAAGAGCCACACCTGCTGTATCTCAGTATGGCCTAAGGGACTGTCCTTCCTGATCCTTTCTGATCCTGAGAGCATGTGACCACCTGAGCCCTCCACCCAATTTCATGTGACCACCTGGGCCTCAATCTGAACATTTTTCCCTTAAAAGCCCTGATCTGAACCTCTCACACACTTTTTGCCACCTTTCGTGAAAATAGCCTGGCAGCTCGCTTTTTCTGCTATTAAAACCTTTCCTTTCAGAGTGGTCTCTCGTGGTCATTTCCATTCTAACAGGAAGCATCATGGAGATTCTCCTATCTCCACAGAAAACAAAGCTGTATTCATGTTGGAGTTATACACACCTGCAACTATATTCACTTACATGGATTCTGTGCATGCAAACTCAGCCTTAGAATTTCTTGTCCAGAACCTGCTCTTTGCCATCAACCCAACCCAATCATCACTACTCACCCTCAGGAGAACCACACATGATCATGTCCCAGTATCAGGATTTGCACATGAATGCAGAAAACTTTCCAAAATGTTGTCATCCACAGATGAAATCCAGTTATAAGAAACTATATTGTTCTAAGCTCTCTCCATCATATTAAAAACTCAATAACTTATGCATTTCTAACACATCTTGTCTAAATGGTGACTATACAGAGAAGGTGATGATCATTTTTTTTCTGGCGAAATATAAAGAGAATATAGCAATGATTCCTCTTTACAGAAATGTAGGTTAGACCTCTGTTCTGTATTTACATAAATTACCTCATGTACTAGATTAACAAATGTGTAGGTTAAACATTCTAAGTTCGATTGCAACAAAGCAAGTATAAATCAATACAAAGAAAGGTAAATCAGGAGGATGAAAGTGAAATTGTTCAGCATTGAATACTGTATTAGACAATATCTACACCTACATATTCCTGAACACTCAACATAATGAATTATACCTATCATCCCAGTGAAAAAATACACACTCCCTAAACAATCATAATTTGATAAATGTCAAAACATGAATAGATAAGTATTACCTATCTGAAAAGTCAGTAATTGTTGTGTTGCCCCTCATAAAACTGTAAAAATTGAGTCATATAAATATATGAATACTAAAAGGCAAAACTGTAGATGGAGAGCTGGAGAGATGGCTCAGCGGTTAAGGCACTTGCCTCCAGTGCCTAAGGCCCTGGGTTCAATTCCCCAGGACCCACATAAGCCAGACCCAAAAGGTGGTGGCCCTGGTGTGCGCTCTCTCTCTCTCTCTCTCTCTCTCTCTCTCTCTCTCTCTCTCTCTCTCTCTCTTTCTCTCTGCTTGAAAATGAATAAATAAAACACTTAAAAAACTGTATAAAATGTACAGAAAAGTACAAACAAATCTATGGGTAGAAAGATTTTATTATACGACATGCTAGTTTTTAATTGCATCTTTGTCTATTTTTAAAATAATACTGGAGTTCATTAAAGATTTGTATTAGTCAAATATATATATATAAATGGATAAGGGGATATTGTCTTTTAACTATTATAGAATAATATGAGGTTATCAAAATAGTCATCACTAATCTATCTTTCTATTATTATTCATTAGAAATAATTATTCATATGTTTAGAAACTTATCCTAGAAGAACATGTTCAATAGCATGAAAAACATAAAAGATAAAACATGTAAGAAAATATCATGGCTTAGAAAGTATGATTTTTTTAGAAATGGTTATTTTAATGTATAATATTGCAGCCATACTAAAGGCATTTCCATCACGCCTATAATATACTTTCAGTATATGTTCCCTCTACTACAATATCTTCCCTTTTTCTTTTTCTTTACCCTTTCATTATGTTGCCATTTGCCTCCCCAGCATTTTTCTCTTCTACTTTCATGTAATCATTCTAAAAATAACCTGTTATATACAGCTTAAGACCATGTGATATCAGACAATAGAATAAAACCCATACTTTATCTGGAAATTCATAACATAAACTTCATATCAAACAAAAAGTGGATATCTTAAAAAGTTTAAAGTTATTTGAACAATTTTTCTAAATTTTCAATGAATTTTCTTGAATAAAGATATTCTGGATATGAGACATGAAAAGTGAGATTGGGCTTGAAATAATACAGAAAGCAAACATGGGTTCATAGACAAATGTACACACACACACACACACACACACACACACACACACACACACACACATATATATATATATATATATATATATATATATATATATATATATATATATATCAAGATATAAAAGCCAAATTATGTACAAATTAGTTCAATTATGGATGGGTGGCTTGTGAAGTTTCCTGTTAGGATTGTGATGTCTTTACAAATAAATAAGCAAAGAAATGCAGGAATGGAGCAGAATGCATAGTTCTTTCTACAGTAATATGAAAATCAATGAATGTACTACATATCATTCAATAAATATGGGACTGAGAAGAGAATAAAAATACACTTGAATTCTAAACAATATACATGTTTGTTGTACATAAATATTAACATAGGCTTAGAAACTGCTCAGAACTGTGGAAAATAGTGAATACATATAATATCTAGTGAAGATTTTGTGATCAAAAATAGCATTCACTATTAGAGTAACTAATATTCACCTCCTAATAATCTACACAATTAAGAACACAATATCATGCATAAATATGCCAAAATAAATTACCCAAATATTCTCTTTTTATTTTTTATTTTTTCCAAATATTCTCTTCAACAAACAACAAACAAACCCATTGGATGACAGTCTAGTGAAACAATATTTTATGCTCTGAAAAACTTGTCAGAAGTCCCAAGAACTGCACAAACTGCTACTATATGATCATGAGTATATCAAATCAAAATAAATTTATTAATCCCTTGCTTTTTTTCTTCAAAACCAGACTCAGGGGGTAGAAGCTGGAGAGATGGCTCAGCAGTGAAAGGCACATGCTTGCAAAGCCTGATTGCCCTGGGTTGGACTTCCCAGTAGCCTCATAAAGTCCAATACACAAAGTGGTACTTGCATCTGTAGTTTGTTTGCAGTGGCAGAGGTCCAAGCCCACCTATTCATATTCTCTGTCTCTCCCAAAGAAATCAATACAAATATTAAAAAATACCAAGACTGTGGGGATCCTGAGATGACTCAGAATGGGAGACCACTTGCTGTGTAAACTCAAGGATTTGAGGATTCAATAAATTCAACCCCAAGGCATCCCAAATATATATCTGCAATAAAATCACAGTCATTGCATGTCTTAATACCCTAAGAAACATCTATGACTATCTAAAATAGACTTCTCACTGTGACTTTAAATATAAGATATTTATTTATATTAAACTCATAGAGTCCATCCCTACTTGAATTTTAAATTTTATCTCCTTTGTATTTCTATCTAACTTAAAATCTCCAGAAAGGAGAGATTGTCAGCTGTATACATTGCATCTTCTTCATTTTGATTTTATACACGGTTATCTAGAGAGGAGAAGAGGTCTATAATGAAGATTTGTTGAATAAGTAAGTATTCAATATATTCAATAAGTAAGTGAAAAGTGAGCAAATCTATGAGATTATGGACTTTCTTTTTTAATTTTTTTAAAAATTATATTTATTGCCCAAAATTAGATGCAATGATAAAGTAAATATTTTGCTTCTATTCCTTCCCCCCACCCCCAATCCACTGGGTATCCTCCTCACACACTAGATCAATCCATGTGGCAAGGGTTTGAGAGCACAAGAGGTAACAAGGTTGCCCCCCTTATGAATTGTAGCTGAGGGGGGTAATGTCTCTGGGTAATCTCTCCCATCATGGCTCTTACAATCTTTCCACTCCCTCATCTGCTCCGTTCCCTGAGTAATGGAGGGTGAGTTTCAAGTCTGTTTCATTGTTGTTGTTGTGACTTTAAGAGTCTCTGTGCTTCTACTTTAATTTGTGTTGGAAGTAGTTGGTTGGTGTCTGTCTCGCTGACTTATGCTAGGTTGACTGATTAGCTGTGGTTATAGGTCTCTTTCTTGCCCCACCACTGTCTCAAGTGTTTCACTTGGGGCCTACACTATAAGGGTAGTTCATCTCTTGCTGGGATATCAGCCTTCAGCCTTCATTTTATCAGTGGAGTTGGAATGACCAGAGATCTCTCACTACCTTCTGAAAAATACAAACAGAATGTCCATCAGAGTGTGAGATCAGTATAGGTTAAATGAGACACATATTTCTAATTTGGCAAAATTCTATTGAGATTAGCTTCTCCATAGTTCTCTGGTAATGGGGATTTCTTTTTGGAGCCCCAGTTTTTGGTTCCCATAGGATTTTGTCCTGAGCCCCAATTCCAGATAAGGGTTCATTGTCACTGAATGGATTTCTTGGCCAATTTAAAAGTTGTTGAATACTCCCTCCCAGGTTTTGGCACCTCTATTGCACCAGTGATCATTTCTTGGCTCCTTGATCTCTCCCAGTATGAAGTGTGTTCTCATGGCAAAAGACTGCATGTTGTATCAGTGGTCTATGCTATCTCCATGTATCATTGACCAATTTCCCCTGGCAGTTTATGTTGTGTCTTCCAGCACTGCATTTGCTACCATCTGGGTACTGGATACCACTCTGGATCTCAGAGGGTCTCTTCATGTTGTTGGATATCTTTCTGTGGTTTCTTCAGCAAAAGGATTTACTTTTGACCTAGGATGGGTATTCAAGAGCTTTGATAGAAACCTGCCTTGTTTTGAGGACAATGTAGGTCTGTTTGATCAATAGTTAAGTGTGGAAAGGATCCAATGACTGGGATAGGGAGCTGTAGGTCTGATCAATTTTTCATGGGGTTTGGTTTCCTCCCCTTACATTCAAGGCCCCTCTTACTAGACCATGCCAACTTCTTTCTCAACAGCTTACTATGTGAAAGTAAGTATTTTATGATTTTGATTTATTATTGGTTTAGCTTATTGTATATGTCCCCCTTGTCCTCCCCCTCCCCTTCCCATTCCTTCTACCTCTTTCAAAGTCTCTCATTTCCCCTGCTAGGTTTGCTGAGAGTTTAAGCTTATCCTGGTTAGGAAGCACATATGAGGGAGAATATGCAGCATTTGACTCTGTGTTCTTTTGTGAGTTTGCTAAGTAATATCTACTCCAAATCAGACCACTTTTCTCTAAATGATTTCATTATGCCATTTTTCCTTTCCACTGAGTAAAATTCCATCATGTTTATGTACCACAACTTTGATATCCATTCGTCCAGGGATGGGTATTTGGGCTGATTCCAATTCCTGGCTATTATGAATTGAGCTGCAATAAACATAGTTGCACTAATGTCTCTGTGCTGAGGTGTGACATCTCCAGGGTAGATGCCTACTAGAGAGATATCTGGGTCCATTGGGTAGCTCCACGCCCATTCTGTTTAGGGGTCTCCACACTGCTTTCCATAGTGGTTGTATGAGTTTGCAATCCAACCAGTAGTGAATGAGGGTTCCGTTTTTCCTGTATCCTCGCCAGCAATTATTATTGTTGGATTCTTTATGATTGCTCTGGTAGTTTTGAATAGATGTCCCCCAATAGAATCAAAGGTTAATTATAATTGTGAATTGTCTCCAGCTCTCTGGCTGGAGGAGGTGTCAGTTTGGCCTCACCTCCTGAGGGGGTCTAGCCCTGAGGTATTTCTAAATTGGATGCAAAATACTAGAGATACATATGCAAAACAGCAGCCTGAACCCAAGTCTGGCAGTTCTGCTATTTGTGAGTTACAGTGTTACAGTTGCTGGCTGGCTTTGGAGATGCTGGGCTTGTCTGTCTCTTTTTGGAACTGTGATACGGAGGCCAGTCTTTCCTCAACTTCCCCTGGATCTTTTATTTCAATAAATACTTTCCTCCCCCAAATTGTGCCTGGTTTGGATTTCATCCCAGTGGCATGTAGCCACTACGACAATTGCCATTCTGACTGGAGTGAGGTGGAATCTCATTGTAGGCTTGATTTGCATTTCCCTGATGATTAAGGATGAAGAGCACTTTCTTAAGTGAGACTAGGCCATTTATGTTTCCTCCTCTGTGAATTCTTTGTTGCAATCAATGCCCCATTTTTGAGGGTTCTGTTTGATTTTTTTGTTGTGTTTTTTTTTCATTCCCCAGTTTGATGGTGGCCTATTGGTTTTGAGTATGGTTTGTTTGTCTGTACAGAGGCTTAAAATTGATAAGGTCCCATTGGTTAAGAAATTGCTGCACTTCCTGGGCTACTAAAGATTTTCTCAGGAAGTTTTTCCCTATTCCTATTTCCTGGAAAGTTCCTCCTCTTTTTTCTTCCAGGGTTTATAGGGTTACAGGACTTTTGCTGAGGTCCCTGTTCCAATTTGAGTTGATTTTTTGTGCATGGTCAAAGAAGTGATTCTATTTTCATTTTTTACATGTATTTATCCAATTCGTCTAGCACCATTTGTTGAAAATGAAATCTTTACGCCAGCCAACATTGTTGGCACCTTCGTCAAAGATCAAGTAACTATAGTTACTTGAACTAAGAGCAGGGTCTTCAATCCTATTCCATTGGTCTGTCTGCTTGTTTTTATGCCAGTACCATGCTGTTTTGTTTACTATGGCTTTGTAATATGTCTTCAGATCTGGAATGGTGATACCTCCTGGGGAAGTTTTGGCACTTAGAGTAGATTTTGCTATCCTCGGAAGGCCTTTTGCCCTTCCAAATACATTTTGAGATTATTCTTTGTCCATGAAGAAATAAGCTGGGATTTTTATTGGCATGGCATTGAATCTATAAATAGCTTTTGGAAGCATTGCCATTTTTACTATAATAATTCTTCCTATCCAGAAGCATGGGATATCTTTCCATCTTAAAGCATCCTCCTCTATTTCTTTCTTGAGCATGTTAATGTTTTCTTTATACAAGTCCTTCACATCTTTGCTTAATGATATTCTTTGTATCTTTTTCTGATTAAGGGATTAGGGTGATACTAGCTTCATAGAAGGAGTTTGGAAGTCTTCCCTCTTTTTCCATACCTCAAATAAGCTTCAAGAAGAGGAGTTTCACTTCTATGATGTAGGAGGTTTGGTAGAACTCAGCTGAGAATCCATCTGGTCCTACAGTTTTTCTTTTGGGGAGGTTCTTGATTACATTTTCAATCTTGGTGGATGTGATAGGTTTATTTATGAGCTTTGTCTGCTCTATGATAAGCTTAAATAGTTGGTAGGTGTCCAGGACTTCATACATTTCTTCCAAGATCTCCAATTTTATGGAGTAGAAGTTTTGGAGCATGACCCAATGATTCTTCCAATTTCGTTGGGGTCTGTTGTGACCTTTCCCTTTTCATTTCTGAATTTGTTGATTTGTGCCTTCCCTGTTTTTCATTTAATTAGATTGTCCAAGGGTTAGTCAATCTTATTTATTTTTTCAATGAATCAATTCTGTGACTTATCTTTTTTAAATTGTTTTCTTTTCAGATTCATTGATTTCAGCTCTGATCCTAATTATTTCTTTTCCCCGTTAGCTTCTAGGGTTGGATTGTTCTTGTACTTCCAACGCCTTCAAGTCAATGGTTAGGTAATAATTTGAGAATTCTCTGTCTTTGTTATGAAGGCATTTATCACTATGAATTTCCCCCTTAGGAGTGCCTTATTAGTGTCCCACGGGTTTTGGTATGATGTATCTTCATTACCATTTACTTCTAGGAAATTTTGAATTTCTTTTTGATTTCCTGAATGATCCATTTGTTCTTTAATAGATCCATTTGTTGCTGCTCCTCCCATTGTTAATTTCTAACTTAAACACATTGTGGTGTGATATGATGTAGGGGCTGCATCAATCTTCTTGAATTTATTGAGGGATGATTTATGACCTAATATTTTTTCAATTTTGAAGAAGGTTCCATGGGTTGCTGAGAATAATGTAAATTCTGTGTCCTTGGGGTGGAATGTTCTATATAAATCTGTCATTTGTAGTTGGTCAATGGTGTTGTTAATTCCATTATGTCACTGCTGAACTTATGTTTGGATGATCTGTCTAGGGATGAAAGTGTTGAATTAAGTCTCCTACTATGATGGAATTAGAGCCTGTGTCTGTTTTGTTTTTGAGTAAATTTTGCTTTATGAAATGTGATGCACCTGAGTTTGGTGCATATACATTTATGATAGGGATATAATCTTGCTGGGTCATTCCCTTGATGAGTAAGAGGTGGCCATTGTCCTTTTTAATCAAATTTTTGTATCATTCTTATACTTTAAGGATTGGTAGCTTTCTGTGGTTTACAACAGTACATATGCCTGAATATTGATGACATATTTTTGACACATATCATTTTGTATATGTCCTTTTCTACCCATATTGATGTTTTCACATGTGAGAAATTGGAATCATAAAACATTCAAGAATCATTAAATATAATATTCTTAAACTGAAAAGTATTTATTAAGTATTGAGAGAATAATATGGATATTCAGACATGAAGTGAAAAGTTTTGCAAATTTCTCTTGGATAAGTCTCAGAAAGGAAGAATACAGAAAAAAAGCATTTTGAGGTGATCTGGATGTCACTAGAAGAGGTGGTGTCATAAAAAACCTTCACCAAGAGGATGAGAAAAGTGGGCTGTTGGTAGGCAATGGGAACATGGATGGCAGAGAAATTAAGGGAGAAGTGGGGTCCTTGGGGATGAGTCTTTGTCATACAACACACAAGGAATATGATTTTAACATCTATTTCTGAGAAAATAGACATGAAGAAAGACCCTCACACTGTGCTTATAATCTTACTGTGAATATTTATTTATCAAGGCTTCTACCACACAATTGCTCTTAGAAAGGTTTCACAAATATATACTGTTATAGTCAGCATTCTAGTTGCTGCAAAAAAGAACCAGAGCAAAAGCAACTTGTGGAGGAATAGGTTTATTTGGCTTATGTTTTGGAGGGGAGACTCCAAACTGGCAGGGAATATGATGACACGAGCAGAGGGATGGACATCACCTCCGCCATAGCACTGCAAACAATGGCAGGAAGGTGTGCCAAGCACTGGCAAGGGGAAGCTGGTTTATAACCCTCATAAGCCCATCCCTCACAACACAGCTCCAGCGATCCCATCAACTGAGGATCAATTCATCAGAACACATTTATTTGTGGGGGACACCTGGATCAAACCATGTCATAAACCAATATATATATATATATATATATACTAAAAAAAGTGAGTATGGTTAAAGAGGTTAACTTCTACCACTCTAAGAACAAAATTGAAGTGTAAACTGGGATTGTAAATGAATGTTCCTCTATAGTAAACAAAGGAATCAATCAGATACAAAGTATATAGACTGATTAAAAATAATCCAGATAATTTACCATCCTCATTACATCTACAACCTGCTCTAGCCATTTCAGGACACTCTGCAGTTTCCATACACAAGGACAAGAAGATATGGGAAAGGGTAATAAAATATCTCTGGAGTCAGGACCCACATCCTTAAATGATCACATGGTGACTCTCATTATCTTTCCCTTTGGAATCTCAAGTAAACAAAGGCTATGAAACAAAGAAATGTGTATGTCTGGGAGGCTCATGATCTCAGTTATTAGGCATCCTGAAATGCAGTGACAATTTTGTCTTGGACAGATGATTAGCATATTTTGAGGGTGTATTTCTTTTTCTTTAATGCTTAGGCGTGGAGGGAAGGAGTGTGTGGGTTGCCTCACATTCCACTGAGGGGTATAAAAGGACTACCACTGCTTAGGAGACTCAGACTACAGAACCTTCTCATCACCTCAACTCAACCTTCACTCCTGACACCATGTGCTACTACGGGAACTACTATGGAGGTCTGGGCTATGGCTATGGAGGCCTGGGCTATGGCTATGGAGGCCTGGGCTATGGCTGTGGCTGTGGCTATGGCTCTGGAATCGGTAGATATGGATACAGCTGCTATCGCCCATGCTGCTTTGGAAGATACTGGTCCTCTGGCTTCTACTAAGAAATTAGACTTACTACTCATTTAGGATCATTTTTTTTTTTATGAAGCACCAGATCATCAATAGGATGTTTGTATTATTTTTATTTTCCAAATTTACTCAGATTTAAATATTGATTTTCTTGT
Source organism: Zapus hudsonius (assembly GCA_004024765.1). Classification (NCBI taxonomy): domain Eukaryota; kingdom Metazoa; phylum Chordata; class Mammalia; order Rodentia; family Dipodidae; genus Zapus; species Zapus hudsonius. Next base: position 22,451 of record PVHP010008023.1, on the reverse strand, counting down.
ATCATGTGACATATTGAAAGTTTGAATTCAACTATTCAAGAATTTTCCTTTGATACTATGTACCTCTACAAATTCAGCACTATTGCATATTTTAGAATTTATTCTGTTTTTTAATAAAGCTTGACCCCTGTAATGCTATTTACTGTTTATCATAGTATTGATTTTTTTCTTTTTCTGTGTCTACATTTGTGTTTGTGTGTTCATGCATGTGTGTGTGAGAGAGAGACAAATGATGTGACTACTATCTGTGTTTATTTTGGTTGGTGGTGTGGTGAAACAAATAATGTATTTTTTTTTTCTAATTTTGTCTGGTAAAAAAATTATATGCAATTCCAGTATCTGCATTCATAATAATGTAAGTGCCATTTTAGTGAAATGCAGTTCTTTCAAGGAAATTGTCAAAAGTCAGTAAGTTTAGCATCAAATTCTCTTTCTAATTTAATTTTCTGTCATCATTTTCTTATTTGAATCACATGCCTCTGGATAAAGTAGAAAATTCACCCCTACATGATGTTTTCTGATTTCCCCTATTCTTTCATAGGTAAGAATTCTCTTTATGCATGTGGGTGATCTGCTAGGCATTCCTATATTTCAGTGACAGAACTATTCATTTTGAAATTTGTTTCAGTATGATTTCATAATGTTCATCACTCTTTTTTCTGAGGTCTATATCTTGACTATTGGAATCTCAAGGCCATGTTTTCTTTCTATGAGGGGAAGGGACATGATCATGGTTGATATCAATGGATGCTTGTCACAGAGCATGCGTTAAGGTTGGTGGAAATCCTTGAGTACTTGTTCAGGCCTTCCCTCTGGTCTGAGTCAGGCTCTCTTGTTCTTGTTCTCCAGGCCAGCTGAATTACAGTTATCCAGGAGTTTCCCTGTCTCTACTGCCCATATCACTACAGCTAAGCCGAGGTGATACGTACCTGCTCCAGCCGCCAGTAGGCATGGGAATACAAATTTGGGATTTACATTTGCAACATAAACACTGAACCATCTCCTTAGCCCCATAATCTCTAGTCTTAAATTTAGCAGAGTGAATAATGATATTGAAACTATATCAGCATTTCATCTTACACATGGTTGCAAGAGATTTCCCAATCACATTCCCAGCACCAAATATAGGCTTTCAAACCTAGAGATAAGAATCTGTATCACTCTACCTTCCCTCCATGGAGTATACTAAAGGCAATTACTTAGGTAGACCTAATACAAGTTGTGTAAATGGTGACCATCTGGACAAGTTGGAATCCATTCTTCTGGAGGAATGTGAAAAAAATCTGGTTAAGATGAAATGATCACAGATAGCATAATCAATATTGAGGGAAACCAATATCATCTGCTTATAAAACTATGTAGTAATAGCACAAAATCACTTATCAGTATTGATGCCAAAATACATTGCTGAAACATATTCTTGAAGGAACAATTGACAAACCCACTTGGAGACGCTCTAACAAACCAACATCATATGCTCTGAAAACACTTCAGGTCATACAATGTAAAGAAAGGCTGAAGAATTGTACAGACTGCTTTTCCATTATCATATGTATAATCAATCACAATCTGCTCATTCACTCTTCACTGTCTTCTCTTTAAAACTAGACTCTAGTGTGAGGACCCAAGATTGATTCCCCCAGATCCATGCAAAAATGCCACATCTCGGGCTGGAGAGATGGCTCAGCGGTTGGGGCACTTGCCTCCAGTGCCTAAGGCCCTGAGTTCAATTCCCCAGGACCCACATGGGCCAGACCCACAGGGTGGTGGCCCTGGTGTTCTCTCTCTCTCTCTCTCTCTCTCTCTCTCTCTCTCTCTCTCTCTCTCTCTCTGCTTGAAAATGAATAAATAAAATATTTTTTTTAAAAAATGCCACATCTCATTCAGTGTGTTTGCCTGTTACCCATTGCTGATGGAGGTGGAGGCAGATCACTGAGGCTCACTGTTCAGCCTTCTAATTGGAAACAACAAACACCAGGTTGAGTGACTCATTCTATTTCAAGGAAATAATATGGGAAAACAATAAGAGGGGACTGACAACATGCAAGTCTTGATTTGTTCACATGAGCATGGGGCCCATTTATATATGCATACACCTGTGCTTCACACACACACACACACACACACACACACACACACACACACACACACACACACACACACGTTCCCCAAAGGAAACAAGCAAACAAATAATCAAACAGAACTGTAGTGCATTCTTATCCTCAAGTCCTTCTTAACACATGTTCTCTCCCGTCTCAAAGCTGCTTCCCTTTCATATCTATTGCTTGACATTATAGTCCAAATACCACTGTTCCTAGCTGTGAACTGTTCTAATATATCCAAATTATTGTTTGTAGTTCACGCTCAATGTCAGGCCTCTAACTACAAAAGAGTCTCCCATCACCATGAGCATGTGTGTCCTAATTTGAAATTTAGCATGTGTACACCACCTGACTATGAGACCATTTAGTTGGATGTTAATGGGTGTTGGTAGCTTGGCCCTTACATATCTGATATTGTTTCTCACCACCTAACTTACATATTTGCAATGTTGAAATCTCACTGACCCTTATTACTGTAAAATTTTGATTGACATCTAATCATCACGCACAGTGAATTGTTTCATAAAGTAATTTTCATATGAGAACATAAGATATAACCAAAGTATTCCACATCTTCAAATATATGGCTGCAATATAATCACAGTCATTGTACTGTTTTCTCTTTATGAAGAGAACACCGATCGTATTTGACTCCAAGTTCTAATTCAACTAAAATTAATATATAATGAAACAATCATGACCATATATATTGAGTAGTATGCCACCCGTGAATTTTACAATTTAATATGATTTGCTTAATTATATTATTCTCATACTATCCTTCAGTATTAGAATTTATCTAAGTGCATTTTTGAAAGTTATTTCCTTTTCATTTCATCTCAGTTGTAATTTCCATAATGTAGAGATTGGCTGTTTTGATCTTCTGTTTAACAGGACTTCATGGAAGAGTTCCTTGAGCCAATGGCTCATAATAAAGATGCACAGGATCAGGTAAAGAAAAGAAATGAATGAATTCTGGAGACTTTCTTCTCCAGTTCTCTGTACTATAGGCCACACTTAGTGCTGAGTAGCTGGGGAATAGACATGTATGTGTGGATCTTGTTAAATCAAGTGCTGAAGTGGATGAACTTGTCAGTTACATTCTCCTGGTTTCTGAATCTGTACCCTACACTGACTGTTATTATGGTAAATGTCCCTGAAAATTTATGAGACACTCTATCATTTTATTTCTATCCTTAATTGGCATGTTCTAGTCTCCATATTGATCTATGCATTTGTATGCATGTGGATTTGGAGTCATGAAACCTTAATGTCTCATTTCATTTAATAATCTTAAACCCCCAAACACCCATTATGTATTGAGATATAAAATTAAGAATTAAGAGACACAGAGAAATTTTCTTTTTTTGGAAATTGTTATTTGAGACATGAGTCAGTAATATTGGAATGTTCAGAAAAAAGTGAACATTTTGAGGTGATAAGAATGTCACTGGAAATCATGAAGATGCAGAGCCAGGAAAATCTTCACCAAGAAAAAATAAAATAAAGTAAAATAAAATATATAGCGAGGCATGATGACACAGCCTTTGATTCCAGCACTGGGGATTCAGAGGAAGGAGGATCACAGTGAGTTCCAGACCAGCCTGAGACTAGACTACAGAGTGAATTCCAGGTCAGCCTTGCTAGAGTGAAAAGACCCTACCTTGAAAAACCAATCTATTTATTTTTTATAAACGCCAGATAAGTTACCATTTTCATTAAATTTGCAACCTGTCCTAACCATTTCAGGCCATTCTGCTATTTTGGTATTTAAGACAAAACAGGAAGATAAGTGAAATAAAATTAAAATATCTCCAGAGGAGGCAGTACACACATGCTTTATGTGATCACATGGGGGATTTCATCATTTTAAGTTTGGAATCTCAGTTAAACAAAGACAAAGCAAAGAAATATGTATGTCTGGAAGGCTCATTATCTCAGTTATTAAGCACCTGGCATGCAGAAAAAATTTTGTCTTGGACAGATGTTTAGCATATTTTGAGGGTGTATTTATTTTTCTTTAATGCTAATGCGTGGAGGGAAGGAGCCTGTGGTTTGCCTCACATTCCATTGAGGGGTATAAAAGGACTAAAGCTGCTTAGGAGACTCAGCCTACAGAACCTTCTCATCACCTCAACTCAACCTTCACTCCTGACACCATGTGCTACTACGGGAACTACTATGGAGGCCTGGGCTATGGCTATGGAGGCCTGGGCTACGGCTATGGAGGCCTGGGCTATGGCTGTGGCTGTGGCTATGGCTCTGGATTTGGTAGATATGGATACAGCTGCTATCGCCCATGCTTCTTTGGAAGATACTGGTCCTCTGGCTTCTACTAAGGAACTAGAATTACTGCTTATTTAGGGTGTTTATATTACAGAGTATTAAGACATCAATAGGATTACACTGTCATTAATACTTGTCTAAAGCAGATTCAATTATTGACCATCATGGATCACACCTGACTGTATTTATTACTGGAATTTACAATCAGTTAGACCAACAGTCTTTTGTTATTGTGTTCCCTTCAGTATATTTTTTATAATAACATTCCCAGTTTTGCATGTGGAAAAATTTATAATTCTGTTTTTCAATAAACCTAAATTCCTTTCTCTTTATTTACTGCTTACTGTAGTATTCATTTATTTCCATCAGTTTGTGTACTTTTGTGTGTTGTGTGTGTGTGTGTGTGTGAGAGAGAGAGAGAGAGAGAGAGAGAGAGAGAGAGAGAGAGAGAGAGAGAGAGAGAGAATGATGCTCATGTCTTGCAGTTGTGTTGGTAAGGGATGAAGTGATGTAGCAAGGTAGATGAAGCATGGGTGATGTCAATATCTAGTTCTCGGATCTGTTGAAAGAATAAAGAATATACATCAGCTATTCTAAAAGCTTCCATGCTCTACATTGATTTCTTACAAATATCACGATAACAAAGTACAGTTCTTTCTTCCAGGGTCAAGAGAAGCTTTAGCACAGTTGCTGATCCAGATTCTCTTTTTTTGCAACTGTCCTGTCTTGTCTGTCCTGGTTCTGTGTTTTACATTATGCATGTATCATTGGGAAGAATATAACCTAGAGAGACTCAACCCATATATCATCTCTTCACAGTTCTCTTTTTCCATGACCGAAATATTTCTCATGGTTCATTTTGTCTTATTGACTCTTCAATTTATTTAATGCTAGTTTTTTCCTGACAGAATTTCTATTATTATTTACAAAAATAGTAGGCTTGGGTAGAGAAATATCTTGTGGGAAAGACAATCAGACACACATACATTTATATGTATATATGGTGATTTAAATCAGATGTCTCCCATAAACTAATTGCCCAAATACTTTGTCTCAGCTGAGGTAATTTGGGAGCCAGAGCCATTCCAGAGGAGCTGTGTTTCAGGGAGCAGGTTTGGGGGTGTTGTAGACTGACCCCCCCTGGCAGAACTTGACTCACTCTCCTGCTTCTGTTTTCTACCTGTTGTGACAGAGGTGATGAGTGGACTCTGCTCTACCATCTTTCTCCTGGTATCATGAAGCTTTCCCTCAAGACTAAAAGCAAAAATAAAAGTTAAAAATTCTCCCATCAACTACTTTTGGTCAGGTGCTTTATTGCAGCAACACAACGATAACTACAGCACCTGAAAATGTGGTTTCCAACCTAGTTGTCTCCATGACTTTCAGTGAAAAATATTCCTTATGAATCTCATACCTATTTCATTAGTTTATTAATATTATGATTATTTCCTGAAGTACTAATAGTAATCATACTAAAACATCAACAGGATTAGTTAATATTTCAATCTCGTTCTTCTCTCCCTTCCTTACTTTCTCTCTTTTTCTCTCTATACCTCTTTTCTTCTCTCCGTTCCTGTCTTTTCTCTCTGCTCCTTCCATCTTTTCCTTTCTCTTTCTCTCTTTTTATCTCGCTTCCGTTCTCTAGCCCTACCTCCCTACATCTTTCTTTTCTTGTCTTTCTTTCTTACTCCTTCCTTCTTTCCTTCCTCCTTCCTTTTCTCTTTCTCTCTTTCTCTCTTTCTCTCTTTGTTTCTCTGTCTTTGTCTCTCTGTCTCTCCTCTCTCTCTCTCTCTCTCTCTCTCTCTCTCTCTCTCCCTCTCCCTCTCTGCATCTCTGAGCTGGTAATAAAGTTACTTAGCCTGGCCTTCACAATCATTCCTTAGTTCTCTCTTGTACATATTGGGATCTCAGGGTTTCAGGGACACATTACTGTGCTCTACACCCTATGGGTGTCAGTAGTTGGTGGGCAAGGAGGTGCTCATGTCAATAACAGTGATGTCACTTGTATACCACAGTGCATGTGCTGTTTTCAGCGGACAGACTTGGATATTGGTCATAGGCTTTGGCCTTCTTTGAGACAGGGTCTCTTGTTCACCTATGCAATCCCTAGGTTTGCTGACCTGGAAGCTTTATGGCTTTTCTACTATCTCCACAGAAAATAAGGGTGTATGCATGCTGGAACTATACACACCTGCTACTATATTCAGTTTTACATGGATTCTGTGCATACAAACCTGTCATCCCAGAGAAATTATACACACTCCCTTAGCAACCATAATTTGATATGTGTTACACACAGACAAACAGACACACAGACACACAGACACACACACACACACACACACACACACACACACACACACACACACACACATATATATATATATATATATATATATATATATATATATATATATATATATAACCAAACTGAAAAGTTAGTAGTTTCTGTGTTTTTCCCAATATAAGTGTAAAACCTGATGTCTATAAATATTAGAATTCTATAAGGCATAATTGCAGATAGTAAAAATGCTGATTGTGTCATATAATTAAAAGGGATAAGTTCTATAGTATATAAAATGAACAGAAAAGTAAAGGACAAACAAATCTATGTGCCTAAAGATTAGACATACTTGTATATAATCACATCTTTTATCTTTTCTTTAAGTAAAATTAGAGGCCATTAATGATATGTATTGGTATACATATAAATACATGGACAATGGTATATTGTGTTATAACTATTATAGAATATTATGAACTTATCAAGTTAGTCATAAGTATTCTGTCTTATGAATATTTTCCTCAGAAATAAGCAATAATATATCTAGCAACTTATCCTAGAAAAATATGATTAATGACATATGTAACTTAAAAGATAAATAATGTAAGAAAATATCTTGGCTTAAAGAGAATGATGCCTTTTTTTGAAATGGTTATATTAATTTATAATTATACAGAGTTACCAAAGGTATTTCCATAATTCATATAATATGCTTCAAGCATATGTCCCCTCTACTACACTATCTCTCACTTCTTATCCTTTCCCCTTTCATATGTCACCATTTGCTTCCCCAGCAAGTTTCTCTTCTACTTTCATGTAATTAGTCTACAAATAACCTGATATATTAATCATAATACCATGTGATGGCAGACAATAGAATAAAACCCATAACTTCTCTGGAAATTGATAATGTAAACATCGAATCTAATGAAAAATGGGAGTCTTAAACAGTTTAAAGACTTATTTGTATAATTTTTTAAATTTCCCATTAATATTCTTGAATCAAGATATTCTGGATATGATGAGACATGGAAAGTGTGACTGGACTTGGAACATTACAGAAAGTAAACATGGGCTCAAAGGCACAAAATATACCAAGACATGAATGCATTAGTAGCTTGTGAAGATTCCTGTTAAAATTGTCACATCTTGAACTAAATAGAAATCTGAATTCACCAAATACAAACACATGGCAACGAAAAGCAGGAATGGAGCAGAATGCATAGTTATTTCTACAGTAATATGAAAATAAATGTACTACATATCAATTAATAACTATATTACTAAGAAGCTAATGAAAATAAACTTGAACTATAAACCAACATAAATAATTGATGAACATCAAATACTAACATAGCCTTAGAATCTGCACATAACTGTGGAAATTAGTGAATACATATAATATCTAGTTAAGATTAAATGATCAAAGATAGCATACACTATTAGAGAAAATAATATTATTCTCCTCCTAATACTACACACAAGAACACAGCATCACTCATCAATAGGACAAAATTTATTACACAAATATACTCTTGAGCAAACAACAAAACAAACCCATTTGAGGGCAATCTAATGAAGCAATATTGTATGTATTTCTCTCCCCCTCTCTCCCTATCCCTCTCTCTCTCTCTCTCTCTCTCTCTCTCTCTCTCTTTCTCTCTCTCTCTCCCAAATAAATAAATATGAATATTTTTTTAAAAAAACTAGTCTGTGGTGCTGGGGTGGTGACTCAGAATGTGTTACTACTTGCTGTGCAAGCATAAGGATTTGAGGATTCAATCAATTCAATCCCCAAACAGCCCACATTTATAATCACAATCCTTGCTTAATACACTGAGAAACATTATAACCACCCAAGACAGACTTCTCCCCGAAGCTTTGAAATGTAACTAATTGAATTTTATTGAACTCATAGTATTGATCCTTATTTGAATTTTTCTAAATAATTTTAACTTTTATTTCCTTTATACTCCCATCTAATTAAAAGTCCCCAGAAAGGAGAGATTGGTGGTTTTATACATTACATATACTCTATCTTGATTTTATATATAGGTATCTAGAAAGTGGGGTCTTTAATGAAGATTTGTTGAATAAGTAAATAAGTGAAAAGTAAACCAATCCATGAGAATATGGACTTTCTATACTTGAATTCTTTATAGAAAAGCCATACTTTGTATTTAAGTACCTGGGTATGCTTACATATTTGAGGATCTTAGGTCATATGCAGGCTTGATGAACTGGGGAATACATTATCATGTGTCTATCAAATTTTTGTATCATTCTTGTAGTTTAAGAATTGGTAGCCTTCGGTGATTTAAAGGGTACATGATCCCTAAAAACTGATAACATATTTTTGGCACATATCATCTTTGTATCTGTCCCTTTATACCCTTATTGATGTATGCACAGTGCATGTGAGAATTTGGAGTCATATGAAATGTTCAAGAATCATTAAATGTAATATTCTTAAATCCAAAAGTACTTATTAAGTATTGAGAGAAAATATGGATATTGAGACATGAGGTATAAATTTCTGCAAATTTCTCTTGGAGAAGTCTCAGAAAGGAAGAATAGAGATAATAAGCATTTTGAGGTGTTCTGGATGTCACTAGAAATCCTTGAAGAGGCCATGTCAAAAAAAAATCCTTCACCAAGAGAATGAGAAAAGTTGGCTATTGGTAGGCAATAAGAACTTGGATGGCAGACAAATTAACTAAGAAATGGCATCTTGGGGATGAATCTTCATCATACAACAGACAAAGAATATGATTTTAACATCTCTTTCTGCGTAACTAGACATAAAGGAAGATCTTCAGACTGTGCTTGGGATATTACTGTGCACATTTATCACAGCTGCACCCTGAAAATTACTCTTTGAAATTATTCACAAATATAAGGCAAAACAATCACATATATATATATACTAAATATACATATATCTTATAATATATAGTATATAATATATTTATATCATATAGTATATATATATTTATATCATATAGTATATATATATATATATATATATATATATATATATATATATATATATATATACTAAACAAAGTGAGTGTCGTCAAAGAGGTTACCTGCTACCACTCTAAGAACAAAAATGAAGTGTAAACTGGGATTGTAAATGAATGTTCCTCTATAGTAAACAAAGGAATCAGATACAAAGTATATAGACTGATTAAAAATAATCCAGATAATTTACCATCTTCATTGCATCTGCAACCTGCTCTAGCCATTTCAGGACACTCTGCAGTTTCCATACACATGGACAAGAAAATATGGGAAAGAGTAATAAAATATCTCTGGAGTCAGGACCCACATCCTTAAATGATCACATGGTGACTCTCATTATCTTTCCCTTTGGAATCTCAAGTAAGCAAATGCTATGAAACAAAGAAATGTGTGTGTCTGGGAGGCTCATGATCTCAATTATTAGGCATCCTGAAATGCAGTGACAATTTTGTCTTGGACAGATGATTAGTATATTTTGAGGGTGTATTTCTTTTTATTTAATACTTATGTGTGGAGGGAAGGAGCGTGTGGGTTGCCTCACATTCCACTGAGGGGTATAAAAGGACTACCACTGCTTAGGAGACTCAGACTACAGAACCTTCTCATCACCTCAACTCAACCTTCACTCCTAATACCATGTGCTACTACGGGAACTACTATGGAGGCCTGGGCTACGGCTATGGAGGCCTGGGCTATGGCTATGGAGGCCTGGGCTATGGCTGTGGTTGTGGCTATGGCTCTGGATTCGGTAGATATGGATACAGCTGCTATCGCCCATGCTGCTTTGGAAGATACTGGTCCTCTGGCTTCTACTAAGAAATTAGAGTCACTGACTGTTCATTTAGGATCACGTTTTATTAAGACCTAGGGCATCAATAGGATTACAGCAATATTGTTTTTTTTGTAAAAATTTAACCAGATTTAATTATTGATCACCATGGATCAACATAACTATTGATTGCTGGAATTTATAGTACATAGTAGAATAATCCTTTATTATATGGTTACTATCATGTATTTTATTAACAATAACTTTAATAGTTTAACATATATCAACATTTATAATTTTGTTTTTCAATAAATTGAAATCCCTGTCACATTATTTATTGTTTTCTATGTTTATTCATTTCTGTTCCAGAATACATTCATCTCTGCTTGTGTGTTTGTGTGTCTGTATATGTGTGTTTGAGAGAATGAGAGAGAGAGAGACAGAGAGATGGAGAGAGGAGAGAGACATCCAGACTGTGATGACTATCTTGGTGCTTATTTTAGTGAGTAGCATGGGAAAAACTGACAAAACATTATCATTGTTTTTCAAATTAGTGTCTGGTAAAAAAAAATCATTTGCTGGGCTGGAGAGATGGCTCAGCAGTTAAGGCATTTGCCTCCAGTGCCTAAGGCCCTGGGTTCAATTCCCCAGGACCCACATAAGCCAGACCCACAAGGTGGCCCTGGTGCATTCTCTCTCTCTCTCTCTCTCTCTCTCTCTCTCTCTCTCTCTCTCTCTCTTTCTCTCTCTCTCTCTCTGTATCTCTGCTTGAAAATGAATAAATAAAATTAAAAAAATCATTTGCTGTTCCAAGAACTACCAAGTTCTACATTGAAATACCAATGTTTTGGATTCACTACCATCAATTGCCTTTCTTTAATCTAGCTTATTTCTGCTTCTCTTTTTCTAAGCTGTATCATGTCATGACCAGAGCTCTTACAACTTCATTACCAACTGCATTCATCTCAGTGTAATTGGGATCATGTGATACTTTTCTTTGACACTTTATTTCATAGGACTTTTTTTTTCATTCTCTTTTGCCTTTTTATATCTGTGATTATTTTTTTTCTTTAACTCTGCATGTATTTTAAAAGTATCTTAGTTAATTAGTCATTGCTGGGGTAAAATGGCTGACAAAAATCATTTTATGTGAGGAAGAGATTATTTCATATTACAGTTCCAGTTTCCTATCTGACAAGTCAGGGAAGGTATGATGGCGAGGTCTGGTCACATTCAGTCAAACAGTGAGGAATTATAGCAGAGTGAAAAATGCTGATGCTCAGCCAGCTCTCTCCTTTTAATATAGTTCAGAACCCCACTCACAGTTAAGCTAAGTATTTCCACTTCAATCACCAAATCAAGATAATATCCTTTAGAAAAACTATAAATATAATATATATATTTCACTATATATAAACTTATTTCAAAATAAGTGACCACAAATGAGATGGTTCAAATATATGAAATAATTAAATAAAGGACTAGATTTATTTTTGATGAAATTAACATTACATTCAGAATAATAATAAGGCATAAAGCAATATAACCAGTCCTCTATGTTCATTCTATAAGCCAACTATTAAAAATTTTGAAAACCTTCAGAAAAACTATATTCCATGAAGAAAAATCAACTGCAAAAGATCTGTAGATCTAGAAAAACTCAAATTTTAAGGCACATAATATTAATAAAAGTCAAGTTAAGTGATTTTACAGAAGATTGTATTGATGATTATATACATTCAGTTTTTTAGTATTGAGAAATGGAAGGATTGTTTTAAATAGCAAAAATCAGTAATTATTTCTAATTTTCCTTCATGTATAAATAAAAAAGAAAGCTATTTAAATTCATATGTTAATAGTTATGTTTTCAGGCTATGCAATTAATTCAAGAACAAACTAGATATAGAAGCCATTGGAAACATAAGCCATTATTAAAAGAGTATTTTTTTTAATAAAGAAGAACTTAGGCTTGGAACATCACTGAAGACTTCTTGTCAGTGTAAAAGTTTCCTGAGCATGGAGCTTTAACAGTTAATCTAACAAGGTCAGAGTGTTCATTAACAAAGTCGATACCCAGTCTCCAGTGAGGAAGATTTTAAGGGGGCTGTTAGAGTTGCACATTGGACTCACATCTTTTGGGAGCAGTTTGTCTTAATCTGAGCCTCCAAGCATTTTGGTCATATTAGGATGGAGAAATGAATTGTGCGTCTGGTAGATTGAATTGCCATAACCTGAAGTCATAAAACATTGTTTTTGTGCAGTTTCCTGTGTGTTTGATTGTTGGCCCTACATGCACACTCTGATTGTGAGTATCTCATTCTGTCATACCACACGTTGCTGGGATGAATCTCCAAACCAGGCACAATTTTGGGGAGGAAAGTATTTATTTGAAGTAACAGACCCATGGGAAGTTAAGGGAAAAAAAAAGCTGGCCCCCTTTCACAGATCCAAGCAGAGACAGAGAGATATAGCACTTCCAGAAGCAAGCAAGCACATTCCAAACTAACAAACAAGAGAAACTCCAGGCTTGAGCTCAGACTGCTTTTTTCATATGTATAGCTAGAATTCCAGACCCACCCAAGAAACACTTTAGGGCTAAACCCTAGGATCTGGCCAAGGTGATACACCTCCTCCAGCCAGAACTGGCTGGAGACAATTTACAATTATAATAAACTTTTGAATCTATCAGGGGACATTATACAAACTCACATTCTTTACAAGAAAAGAATAAGCTGATTAAATTGAGTTGAAGACCTTTGATCATTCTGCAAAGTGATTTCTCAGGGTAAATTAGCAAACTGGTCTCTGATTATTATTTCATTCCTCAAATCAAAAGACAGTACACACTGACAAAATAGAATCCACTTCCCAGTGAAGTAATATGTCTCCGTAAATTAATAAAAAAATCTAATTATAATTTGGATTTCCATGTAAATTCTATTGGATAACTCAGTTGATGGTGGTGTTTATCTACCCAAATGAGGAAAGTAGAGAAAGTAATGACCAATGCTTTTAAGAATTTTTAGCATTTTGTATTTGAATCTCAAATACAATACATGGAGTTGTCACATTTGCCTTATATTCACATTTTAAATATACTGAATGTCAATAAAAAGCAGAAAATGCTATCAAAAATCCGTGTATCTCTCCTAATTTTTGCTACTTTCTGAACTGTGCAAAATTTAAATTTCTTAGAACCATTTATATTTATTGGAAGCATTGACAAAGTAAAACATTAATCTAAAGAAATTGAAAATAAAATACTGAATAGTAGCACAGTGAAAATTATTTAGCGACAAACAAATAAAAATCATATCTTAGGATAAATTTACAGAACAGAGTTAAACAAATATCAGGATTGTAGCATTTCCCACGTTTTGGTAGAGAAGTAGGTAGAGAAAACCTTCACGACCATGAGCAGGGAGCACATGATCTGTGATGTTTTGCTGAATTAATTGAGTGCAGCAATGAGAATAGACTTGCCATTGTGTGACAGTATCACCACCTTGGGTGAGTCTAGGAAGTTGATTACTTCCTGTGGCAGTGATTGACAGTCATGACGCTTGTTTACCATGACCTGTGATGTTTGTAGTCACAGTCCTTTGGGGGGAAATGTAGAGAACACACTGAATTCTGCCACACAGATTTGTAGAGATGAAAATTATGTTCATTTCTATTCTCTCTCTTTCCCCTTTCTCTTCCCATCCCCTCTCTCCCCACCCTCCTCTTCTCCCTCTGTGTCCACTGACACTGGATGTTTCAGTTTCCCGTCATTTCCTCACATGGATCTCAAATGCTTTCAATCACTACTTTTGTAGAAGGAAATGCATGTCCATGCTCACATGCATGTGTAACACACACACCATTCATCTTCACCTAGCACACTTCTCCAATATCCAATTACTCAGACATCACTTCTAGGAAGGATCCAACACCCCACATGATAACCTAATATTTGACTCTAGTCTTTGAATAAGAAGTATCAACTTGCATTATAATCGTCTACTTTCTTAATAGAGTCCTTTAAGCTTATCTACCCTTCTGAGGAAGAGATAACACATTCGCTTTATTGATATGTCTCTACTGCCTGAATAATGTTACATAGCAAACAAATATTCTATACATACTAGTGTAATTAAAACAAATTGATTTTGAAGTGTCAATAGCATTATCATTCATAAAAATGCAAAAATTAAAACCATGAAACAAATTATTGCTATAAAGAAGTATAGATAGTGTCAAAGCTATCATTATAAAATCAAGTATTGATACGGGTTGTTGCTAATTAATAATTGTAAGCAACGCGGGGAGAGAGAGAGAGTTTTGGAATCCTCCCTTCCCCCTCCTCCTACTCCGAGTTCTTGTCCTCTAATGCCAAAGAATTGTACACAGGGACAGAATTAAATTTTAACTATATATTTATTCTAATTTAGTAGATTAGGAAAAGGGGAGTTGGATGGGGAAATTTCCCAGTTATCATGTGGGAAGTTACAGAGTTTTCCTGCCACCAATGTGGGAAAAACATATGTCAGAGAGTTCACAGAGCTTATACTATTTAGTTAGATAAACAGCCCAAGAAAAGATAACAGAAAGCTCCCTTTATGAGAAAGAGAGGTTCATGAGAGAAAAGGTCTGGAGCCTGCCCCCCTACCCCAGTCATCACCTGGGGTAGGGGTACAGTCACTGAGGCCTGGGTCAGCAGTCCTACTCCATTGCCATGTGGGGGAAGAGAGGCTACTTCCTCTAGGGAAGCTAGTTTTAAGTCCTCCCCAGGTGAGTTAAAGGGACAGCTGATTGGTTCATATCTGACCAATCAGTTTTAGCACCTCTTGTAGCTCTAACTAGATACCTCCCATTCAAGGGGAGGGGATGGAAGGGGAGGGGCTGGAAGGGGAGGGGTGGTCCCTGCAGACATGTGACTTCATAGTATTTAATTGAAACAAAACATATATCCTCTTACCCAACTAATTTAAATTATTTTAATGTAGACAGAATATAAGCATTGCTAGCAGTCTATAGAAAAGCAAGCCCACTAAGCTGAGTGGACCTGGGGCTCCTCAGAAGACTCATGAGACCAGATCAGCCAGCACAAGAAGGGAGACCCACTATAGCACTTCTACCACATCTCAGCTACCCTCAAGTCCAGGCTACCGCAGTAGGTCCCATCATGGCAAATAACCCCAAGAATGAAATACTATTCCAAAGAACACAGTGATTTTCGTTAGTTTAAAGGTCAGCTGTATTAAGGATAAATCAGACCACAGACATTCTTGGCCTGAAAGTCCATAACTGCAATAGCTTATCAGTTCTTGTTAACATTCTGTTTCCATGCTTTAAACAGTGTCCATCATGTCTACAGTGCAACACCAGAGCATAGCCCTCTATTACAAATATTTATATATATTCTTTTCCCACATAAGAAGCTGTGTTACTTCTGGGTACAATCCTTTCTGACTCTCCACTATATCATAATGCAATGAAAAGTATCTGGCACTAAAAGCCACTTAAAAATATGTTGAATAAATAAATGGGTAGATGAATGATTTAATGATCTTGACATGAAATCTAATAATTACTCAGAACATTTTTAGGCACAGAGATTTTGGTACTGAATAAGTCATAATGAACTGATTTCTGTAGTTCAGTTATGCCAGCTAACTCAGGGAACTAGAATGATATAATTTTTCCTGTGTCAAGTTTGGTGTCACCTAGATTCCAAAGTCACTGACAGCTTTCACTGTATGTGTTCTAATAAAACCTATTACACAGTCTCATCATAATTCCAAAGCTCATAAAATCAGCTTCCAACTTGGAGCACATATTTTAATGTGGGAATAAGACTAGACATATTAAGCCTACTCTGATAAACAATTTTGATATATTAGGACCAGAATTTTTTTTCACAACTGAAAGATTATCCTTCACTCTTACATGTAAACTAGGATTAATTACTTGCTTAGAAATTTCACCGATAACCTGAATCTTTACCAAAGAGTTAAAGCACTCTTTATGCCATAGTGATCTGCATAAAATTTATGCTAAGGTTTTCAGTAATGCTGACAATCATATGCCACTCAAAGGCATCAATATGTTTGTAAAAATGTTGTGTTAATTTCTTATTTGGGTAATAGCATCTTCAGATAACAGCACCAACTCCCACTCCTGGACGTGAACACTAGAAAGGAAGGAAGAGATGAGTGTTTGCATAGCTACAATTAAAGAACTTCATTACTTCAATAAACTTTAAGCATATTTATATAAAACATGCTACAGAATGTTTGTTTAAAAGATATTTAAGAGCTGGAGAGTTGACTCAGCAGTGAAGGCACTTGTCTGCAAAGCCTAAAGACTCTAGTTCAGTTCCCCAGTACTGAAGTAAAACCAAATACACAAAGTGACATATGCATTTAAAGTTCATTTGCAGTGGCTGGTCATCAGGCTTTGCAAACAAGTACCTTTGACTACTGATCCATCTCCTCAGCCTGAAACAATAGTCTAAATTCTTAGAGTTTTAAGAAACTTAGAAGAAGCTATCCAGGGGTAATCTGGTGCTTTTAAAGCACGCATTTTAATATTTAAAGCCTTGAACATGTTTCAGACTAAAGTAAAAGTGTCAGTAGAAAGCAGAAAAAGAGAGAAAGAGAGAGAATCTGAACATAGTATAGACAGAGAGGATAATTTATCAACAGGGATGTTAAAGTAGATGGCATTTAAGAAAAGTGAAAGAATGATTTCTTGGGCAGGAGGGAGGACCTCTTTTTCTCTGAGACTGAGATAAAAGGTGAAAAGACAGGTGCAAATGTAGATAAGTGTGTGGGAGGAAATTTGATGTGTTTATCCCCTGATAGAATTTCTTTTTCTCTGAGAAGTAAGAATCAAGTGTTACAGAGAGAGGAGGGAAAGAGGAAGTTCTCAGCAGGCAGCTTGCAGGGAGAGGGTGTGGGGTGAGAGAGCTTCTGTAAAAGTAAGAAAGAGCCTCATAGACACTGAAAGTCCTATCAGAGACACTAATATTAATAATATCAAAACACCATTGAGAGAACAGGACAGATTCTTAAAAGAAATGTTAAAGGCCAAATCACTCTTGATGATATAGAAGGGGCTTGGCTATGATGTGAAGCACAAGATGAATTTGAGACTTAGGGAATTTGCTGTTAGGAAAAGGAGCTCTATTTCATGTTAAATGTGGGTCAATATGATTTTTTTAAGAAGAGCAGATAGGAGGTGGAAATGGAGACATTTTGAAGCTATGCTGCTTAAATTGATTGTCTTCATGATGAATGTAAGAATCAGAAGCCAAGGTACCACAGCATTCAAAGTCCTTGAGTTAAGGATGGTGGTAAGTGACAGATATTTAAGAAATATATGGCAAGATGTAATATGATGAAAAGCAAAGAATTAAAGGGCCTGGAAGATAATGTTGATAGTGGCTAGTGAAGGGAAAGTCATCTACCAGGGTACCCAAGAATAGATACCAGCTGTAATCATGCTAAATAGAAGATGAAGAAGACCAGTTTTATAAGATTTTCGGAATTATTATTTTTGTATACTTGTCACATAGTTTTCTTATCTCATGTAATGACAAAAATGACATATGAGTTTGTTCTTTGGTGTTACAGAAAACAGTAAGTGAATTTACATGGGTCAGTGACTAAGAAGGGAAATTTGTATATAACAAGTGGCTGAGGTAGGTGTTAGTATTCACCATTGCTCTATAGGTATGGAGCACAGAGTCTAAATGACATTCTTCTCAGGAGCTTTGAGTTCTGCATGGTGCACTTACATAGGGATCACACTTGAATGGATTGTGCATAGCAAGTCAACATTAAAGAGTTGGGAAAGAAGGCAGCTGAGTGGAGCCTGGGTTCCTGACATACTCTACAGAGTCAGGAAATTGAAGAGTTAATAAGAAAGGTTTGAAGCAGTTCAGTCCTATGGTGTTTTACCTCTATGCTGTGGGAATGTGTTTCAAATTTTAAAGACAACAATTTTAAAGCCCACTTAAATTCCCTTGAAAGAAATGCAATTTGCAACTAGAGAAACAGATGGAAAAATCTAACATAAAATAAACTGAATGAAAATGTTTAGACATTTTCATGATGGCAACAATTAGTGCTGATAATTTGATGTATATTATGACTAATTTTTCTATTGCTAATTAAATATAGGTTGAAATTTTTTATATACACTTATTTTAGGCTAGACTTTGAAGCTGATATTATCTGTCCAATCTTTTTGGTTAACATTTTCTAGATGATTACTGTAAAACTTGCAAAATATTTTAGGGTTTCATGATATTTAAGTTTAATCCTACGCAAATCGTGAAACAGTTTTCCCGTTTCATTTAAACCATTGAACACCTGTTGCAGATATTTTTTTTCCCATTGGTAAGTATGCTGCTCTAAGATGTACATGTCCTTCCTTGGAGGAGAGAAAACTTCTTGAGAAGACAATGGAACACCTGCAGATTAACTTTATCTAGTAGAGAATTTCTTAAATGCCTCTTTGAATACCAAATGAAGGAAGGGAGTTGAAATTAGATGTCAAGAAGGGCTCACAACATCTGTTCACAGAGAAGGTTATGAGAGGGCCCTGGCTAGTGCCTTCTTTTGCAACATGAACTCCCTTAAGTGCACAGAAAGAGGATCTTTGTGCTGATTCTTCTAACCAGAGGAGGATAAATCCTACTTCTGCTCTGAACATGCTTAGCCAAGCCAGTATCCATGCAGAGTCCCGAGTGTAAAAGCAGAAATGAATATTGATAAGTGCTACCTACCCGTGAAATTGGAAAGTGTTACTTTTTAAATATTTATCCTCTTGTTCTAAGAAAATCCATCTCACTATGATTGGAGGAAATAATTTGTCATACTAATGTTTATATAAATGTCAAATCTACCTTTATTAATAAAATAATAATTGTATACATTATTCAACATTGTTTTTACTTAAAATGTCTTTCCCCCCAAAACTCTAGAAATCTATCACATTCTTTTAGTAAAAGGTAAGTTAAAGAACAACATTAATTTTTAGCCACTTTTGCATAAGTAGCAATGTATCCTCCCATATTATAATGGACAAATTATACAAAACAACTTATCTCCAAAATCATACAAAATGTATCTCAGGGACACAATGACTGAATAAGGAAATACAATATTCAAAATTTATAATTTAAGTCTTAGCTCTCTATCTGTAACCTTCAGAGGCCGATCTTTCAGAGAGGGATCGTGGAAAGACAGCTGGGGGGTCAGACTGAGGTGAGGAAAATGATTAAAGTTCAGTTCAGAGATTGCTTCAAATTTTTGAGTGACAACACAGCAAAAAGGGAAACAACACATGGCTGTGATCTTTGAGTAGCTTTATTGAAACATTTCGATGTAAAATATTGTGGGGGAGTATTTGCCCCTTCAGCAAAAACACACAAAGAAAAAAAAATAAAGGCTGGAGAGATGGCTCAGTGGTTAAGGCACTTGCCTCCGGTGCCTAAGGCCGCGGGTTCAATTCCCCATTACCCACATAAGCCAGACCCACAAGGTGGTGGCCGTGGTGCGCTCTCTCTCTCTCTCTCTCTCTCTCTCTCTCTCTCTCTCTCTCTCTCCTTGAAAATGAATAAAATATTAAAAAATAAAACAAAAACTGACTACCTCTTGTGCAATTCATAACCCCTGCACCATGGACTGATCCAGTATGCCCACTGAGGAGAGCCCCCAGTGGATTGGGGACAGAGAGGAGGGAAATGGGGGTATCACCACAAGATTTACTCATACAATGTATCTAATTATTGATGATAAATATGATTTTTAAAAGTACAGAACTCCTCCAGTTGCAGGCATTTTACCTAGTTATCATGTCTGGGATATTTGTATAGTCTTTGGGGCATAGTCTTTCTTATACTCCATCTGTTTCATTCCTCTCAACATGAAAAACAAAAAGAAGGAACAATGGATGCTGTTCCCTTCCCAAGATAGAAAAGGGAAGAACGAGCAAAACCAGGATGCTGCAGAAGGCAGGAGGTGCAGGAATGTAGCTGATAGAGCAAACCCTTAGCATTTTCGGAAAAAGTAAAAAGTAATGACAGCATCAGAAATCCACTACGTATCATGCACTGCGTGTTACCTTCCAATATACTTCAATTCTTGACATGATAAAATCTACCGTAAACAACAACAGCAGCAACGTGTCCATGTGGTCACAAAAAATGCACATGAATGTTTGGAATGATATTGATAAAACACCAACAGGCCTGGGAGAAATAAGGTCTATATTCTTGACTTGAGAAGAAAAAGGTAATGAGTGCTTAGAAAATCAAGTCAATAAACAGTCACAAAACCAGTAATCTTAGATGATAGAGGAAGCAAAGGCAGGTCTTAAAAACGTCATCATAGATAAGGTGCAGAATGAGAAAGGACACATGGGAATGAAAGTTAGGAAAAGGTAATAAAGATTGGTACCACTCCAAGTATAATCAGAAATTATATATACATATAATTAAATATATATATATATATATATATATATAAATTTGGTGCTTATAATTAAGTTATAGATTGGATATTAAATGCCCACCACAAAGACTCCTGTGTTAATAGGTGTGCTGACAGCTGAGCTGATGGGGTTTTGTGAAGTGATTGTATCCTGAGGTCTCTGGCTGGATCAATGGAATAATCGTGTGTTACATTTAAAATATGAAAGCATTACTGAAAGGTGACAGAAAGCAGGAGTTAGGGGTCTTCCTGGCATCATACTCAAAGGATTGAAGAAAGGCCCACACAAGTAATGAGGGATCAAGAACCTTTATTAAATGCAAGCCAGTAACGGTTTGAAAAATACTGCAAAGGAGGGAAGCAGACCACCTACGTGAAAGAGTACTCCAGGACTCCAAGAAGTGATCTGGGGCTTCTCTTTGGAGGGTTTTTAAAGGAACATGGGCTAGTTGTGAGAGACACAGTGTGAGTGTTCCTCTTGCTTGATTGACATTCTCTCTACTGTTACATGTTCCTTCCCATGATGCTTCCAACTGTAGGCATGTTTGTGTCCAGTTATACAGAGGCATAAATATCATTTAGGAATTTCTCCTTTAAACTTCACTTAGAGGGCACACCTTGCATTACTGACCACACAACCAAAGCCACTCCAGGCAGGATGGCCCACTCCTGTTCCAACGCTGGATGTGAGAAAGAACATATTTGAATGGGAACTCATAACAAATAAAAGTTGCTAAGGGGAGGAGAAGCCTAGTTAACTGTTAGAGTAGGTTAAGCACAGTGATGCTCTTGAAGCAAGCTGAAAGCATTGTTTGTAATCAAGTTACAAGATCAAACTTCTTGGATGCAAAGCTAAAGCAAACCAAACTGGTTACTATTTGGACACAGGAAAAAGACCCACATCATCAAGGTAATATTGGTGAAAACCATAAGACCACTGAATGCTGCTTGGGATTATCTGGAATCTCTGTGATCTGAGTCTTCCAAGAAGTGGTGTTATTATTTAAAGGCAAGGTTAAAAAAAACAGGGTAGTTTCCATGCTATGCAAACTAATAAAGCTTTGTTATAAAGATGATAAAAGATAGTATTATTTTTTAAATGTTATTGAAAGCATGTGCTTGAGCTGGAGGTACTTAGAGCTGGTTGTAAAGGCCATTCAAAAATCCATGGAGGCAATGGTTGCTCCTCCAAAGGAACACATTTATGAGATGGTTTTCATGCTTATTAGCTGATTATATGGAAGCCCGTGTTTGCTGCTGGCTCTCCACAACCTCTACGGAGGTTGTATAAAAGTTTTAGAAGAACAACTCAGGATAAGCCTAATGTGTTTGTGTTTTTCAGGATACAACGAGAGAGATGTGGCCCATCTAACCTTACCAACCAACCTTAGGCCGATGGATGAGATCCTGACAAGAGAGGAGCCACCACAGTCATATCAGGGAGGATCCATAGGGAACTCAGCAGACAATGAATGATGAACAAGGGACCTATAACCACAGTC
>PVHP010008022.1:28370-54079 GCA_004024765.1 Zapus hudsonius | reverse complement strand
AGAGAGAGAGAGAGAGAGAGAGAGAGAGAGAGAGAGAGAGAGAGAGAGAGAGAGAGAGAGCGCACCAGGGCCACCACCTTGTGGGTCTGGCATATGTGGGTCCTGGGGAATTGAACCAGGGGCCTTAGGCACAGGAGGCAAGTGCCTTAACCGCTGAGCCATCTCTCCAGCCCTAGAACCTAGATCTTGTGTGAGGTCAAAATGATTCCCGGTGCCTCCTGCAGTGGAAGGTGGAGCATCACAGAAGGTTCTGGACAGTTGAAGGAGGTAACTTCTGAGAAACTTCACTGAAGTCACCACCAGGCTGCCAGCAATGCTCAGTCCTTTCCCTGACAGTGATTTCTATATATATATGGATATATATATTCCATAATGAGATATATATATATATGTTTCCATATATATATTCCATAATGAGATAAATTTAATGAACCAATAATGAGTTGTTATCCCCATTTCCCCAATGCCCCTCTTCTCTATCCCCAGTCAGCTGGAAATCCTCCTCCATGGGCAGTCTGGATCAGTCCATGGGGTAGGGGATTATGGATAGCCTAGGAGCCAGCCCGGTTCCACCCACCTTAGTGTGATGTTACTGAGGGGCTGATGTCTCTGGGAGTTCTCCCCCACCATGGCTCTTAAAATCTTTCCGCCCCCTCTTCTGCTCAGTTCCCTGAGTCATGGTGGATGAGTATTAAGTGTGCTTTATTGTTGAGGTCTTAGGGGTCTATGTACTTCTGCTTTAGGTTGTGTTGAAAATCTTTGGTGTCTGTCTAGCTTATCCTATGTTGACTGATTGGCTGTGGTTATGGGTCTCTTGTTTGTATGATTTCCTTTTTCTTTCATTTGTTTTTAAGGCAGAATCTCACTCTAGCCTGTGACCTGGATTCTCCCAGGAATCCTCCTACCTCTGCCTCCTAAGTGCTGGGAGTAAAGACGAGCGTCACCATGCCTGGCCCTCACAGTGATCTTCATTCCTACCTGGCAACTTTTCAGCCCAATGGACCTAAAACACTCCAACATCCTGACCCTCTCACCCAGTTTATCCCTGGCCCTCTCCTGGGGACATGACATCACTTGCCCTCACCCAGGGGAGAGGATGAAGAGCTCTCAGGCTGATGTGGGGTCTGCAGGTGCCCTCCTTTCTCCCCCCCTCCCCCAGGTGCCCTCCTTTCTTTGGAACCAGTAAAGTGAATCTGATGTAACTGAATAGTAAGGCTCAGGGGAAAGCAAAATGGAAGTGCACGCCCTTCATCCTGTGTGTGGGAGGGAATCCTCTCAGGTCAGACCAGCAGATGTCTTCCTCGTTGGCGTCTTTATACTGCCACAGCCTTCCTTTATCATAAGCAGGCAATTCAGGCTAAGGAGATGGCTCAGCAGATAAAATGCTTGCTTGCAAAGCCTGCTGGTCCTGGTTTAATCCCCTAGTACCCGTGTTAAAGTTAAGTGCACAAATTGGCACATGTCTGGAGTTGACTTTGCACTGACAAGAGGCCCTGGCAGGCCCATGCTCACTTTTTCTCTCCCTCTCTCCCTCCTCAAAAATAGTTATTTTGTTGTTGTCCTTTTGTTTCTCTAGGTAGGGTCTCACTCTAGCCCAGGCTGACCTGGAATTCACTATGTAGTCTCAGGATGGCCTCGAACTCACAGTGGTCCTCCTACCTCTGCTCCCCATCCTCAAGAGCTGGAGTTAAAGGCATGCACCACCACACCTGGCATATTTTTGAAATATTTTATTTATTCATTTATTTATTTAAGAGCAAGTGTGAGGGGGAGAGTGTGGGCATGCCAGGGCCTCTTGTCATTGCAGATGAACTCCAGATGCACGTGCACTTTGTGGACTGTCTTTGTGTGCAGAATTAACCCAGGCTGGCAAGCTTTGCAAGCAAGCACCTTTAACCACTGAGCCATATGTGTGCGCCCCATGCACGTGCATGCAGAGGCCAGAGGACAATATTGGGTAGGAGTCCTCCTTGGCCACTCATCTAAGTGCTTCCTTGAAATGGAGTTCCTTACTGAACCAAGAGCCGGTATTTTCTGTCAGACCAGATGACCAGTGAGCCCAGCAATTCTTTGGTCTCAGCTCCCCACAGGATTGAGGTTACAGACATGTGGCCATACACAGCTGTTGGCATGGATCCTGGGGACTTGAACTCAGCGTGAACCAGGTCTTAGGCCCATAAGCTTATGCAGCAAGCACTTTACCCAGAGCCATCTTCCCCCCTTTCTTTCTTCCTTCCTTCCTTCCTTCCTTCCTTTCTTTCCTTCCTTCCCTTTCCTTTCCTTTTCATTTCTTTTCTTGTTTTTGAGGTAGGGCCTCGCTCTAGCCCAGGCTGACCTGGAATTCACTATGTAGTCTCAGGGTAGCCTCGAATTCACAGCGATCCTCCTACCTCTGCCTCCTGAGTGATGGGATTAAAGAGGCGTGCACCACCATACCTTGCTTCTTCATCGTCTTTTCTTTTCTTTACTTTTTTTTTTTTTTTTTGGTTTTTCAAAGTAGGGTCTTGCTCATAGTCCAGGCTGACCTGGAATTCACTGTGTAGTCTCAGAGTGGCCTTGAGCTCATGGCAATCCTCCTACCTCTGCCTCCCGAGTGCTGGGATTAAAGGTGTGTGCCACCGTGCTCGGCAGTACCCAGCATTTTTATGTGGGTACTAGAGGTCACACACAGGTCCTCATCCAAGCTGTCACATTTTATCCAGTGCACCTGGGAGGAGGGTCTCAGTGCTAAAGGAGCTGTGTCTCTGTTGGCGGTAGAATAAGTCAGCTTTTCCCTGGTTGTTGAAGTTCAGTGGAAGTACAAAGACTCTGGCTGGCATCACCCACCTGGGTTCTAATCCTTGGTCATTTACTAGCTGAAAGATCTAAAATGTTATTTAACTCTCTAGGCCAGTTTAACCACCTGTAAGACAGGGGTGCCACCTACCAGGTAGGGTTGGCACATGAATGAAAGGAAATGCTACAAATAAGGCAGATGGTAGACTGGCATCAGATCAAGTGCCCAGCCCTCAGTGCTCACAGAGCACAGTCACCCTCTTCCACATTCACCTTCTTCAGAGTACCCAGGTGTCAGCGGGATCACCACTCCAAAGGCCCCTCTTGTTCCCTGCTGATGTGTCCCTGGGGTTCAAAGGCAACTACACACTCAGCCGTGGGCTTTGAGCTGCCCAGGAGCCCTGTTCCCTGGACCTGCAGAAGGAGCCTCAGGCAGGCCCAGGCAGGCCCCAGTCTCCACTGCAGCCTGCCAGCCATTCCCTAGGGGGGCTGGGAGAGGCCTCAGGGTCTGATCCTCCCACTTCTGGTTGGGTAAGTTCAGGAAAGCAGGGCACTCGAGAAGCAATACTGTCATCAAGAGGGCTGAGACAAGACAGAGAAATCCAGGTCCCCTGGGTCTCCCATGAGCACCTTCACCTCCTCTCTGGCCATGGAAGGGATGGGGAGACCAGGTGGGAGAAGCAAGGGTGAGTGATGTGGTCTAGTTATGTGAGAGACCACTGCCCTCTGGGATTCCAAATGTTCCTTTCGGTAAAATAAGAGAGCATCTTCAGCTTGGCCTTTAATCCCAGCACTGAGGAGGCAGAGGTAGGAGGATCACGGTGAGTTCAAGGCCACCCTGAGACTACATAGTGAATTCCAGGTCAGCTCTGGGCTAGAGCAAGACCCTACCTCGGAAAAAAAAAAAGAGAGAGTGTCTTCACAGGGTTGTGGTGACAAATGAGATTATGTGAAGACTCAGAATTGGAAAGCAAAAAATACACTCACGTGAGTAGGGTCATGACATTACCTAGATTAAAGTCCTTTAGAGGTGTCACCATCGCTGTTGGGTTGGAAACATTAATAACACAGCCCCTGGCCACCCTGCTCAGCTTAGGGTTAACCACCATGGGCAGGGTTCTCGCAGCTCTTTCTGGGCCCGAGCTCATGCCTGCCCTCACTCTGCCTCACTCTGCAGGTCCTCCTCTGCTTGGCCAACCACTCATCCTCCACCGCCCACACAAGGCCTGGTTCCCTTTCAACCTTCACCTTCCGTTTCGCAAACCTCTAAAGAGCAGCCCAGCACCCAAACAAGTGCTTCCTGAAGCTGAAAACAATCAAATTGGGTTATTTCATCTGACTATCTTTTGTACCCTGGATAGAGAAGGGGAGTTAATTAGCTTCCCATCAAGTGCTTAGCAGAGTTTGATCTAGAACTTGGGTTTATCTGTCCATCTTTAGTCCTTTGCCCTCTGTGGTAGTTTGAATGTAAGTCCCCCATAGACTCGGGTGTTTTATGACAACTTGGAACTTGGATCTCCAGCCACCTGGCTGGAGGAACTATAACTGGGTGTGGGTTTGAACTCCAGCCCAAAGGTGAGGAGAGAAGTCTGAGCTCTGGCAGGGGAAAAGGTGGTCCCTGCTGCTTGCTGCCTTTGGTGTTTGCTGGCTAGTGATAGTTTCTCTCTCTGCTTGGATTTACAAATGGGAGCCAGCTTCTTCCATTGATGGAACTTTCCCCCTGGATCTGTAAACTTGGAATAAACCTCTGTTTCCCCTTAACTGTGTCTGGTTCGGATGCTCATCCCAGCAACGTGAAGCTGTCTACAACGCCCTCCTTTTCCTGTTTTGTAGGACAACTTCATGGTAAAGATCTGCAAAGACAACAGGTTGTGATCAAGAGGTGGCCTTGAAGTGTGGGGTGGTGCATGCCTATAATCCCAGCACTCTGGAGGCAGAGGTAAGAGAATCAAGGAAAGTTCAAGGCCACCCTGAGACTACAGAGTGAATTCTAGGTCAGTTTACCTCCAAAAACAAACAAACAAAAGGACAAAAACCTGGGTACAGTAGTAGCTCATGCCTTTAGTTCCAGAACTTGGGAGGCTGGGGTAGGAGGATTGCCGTGAATTCAAGGACAAAAAGGGAAGAGGAGGGCTGGAGAGATGGTTCAGTGGTTAAGGCACTTGCCTCCAGTGCTTAAGGCCCCGGGTTCAATTCCCCAGGACCCACCCCACAAGGTGGTGGCCCTGGTTCTCTCTCTCTCTCTCTCTCTCTCTCTCTCTCTCTCTCTCTCTCTCTCTGCTTGAAAATGAATAAATAAAATATTTTTTTTTAAAAAGGGAAGAGGATGTGACTTTTTTTCTTGCATTATTTTCCTAGGGCTGCCCTAACTAACCAAATCCAGAAATGTATTGTCTTTGTCTTGTGCTTCTGAAGGCTTGAAGTCTTAGATCAAATTGTCAGCTGGGCTGTTTCCTCTGAGGATGCTGAACCAGGTTGACCTGGAACTCACTCTATGGTCCCAGGCAGCTTTGAACTCAGTTATCCTGCTAAATCTGCCTCCCGAGTGCTGGGAATAAAGGTGTGCGCCACCACGCCTTGCTGAACTCCTACCTTTTACTTTCACTTTTTTTTTCTTTTTGGTTTTTCGAGGTAGGGTCTCGCTATAGCCCAGGCAGAGCTGGAATTCACTATGTAGTCTCAGGGTGGCTTTGAACTCACAGCAATCCTCCTACCTGTGCCTCCCGAATGCTGGGATTAAAGGCGTGCACCACCACACCCAGGTTTCCTCCCTTTTATAAAGACACTAGTCATACTGGATCAGGGGTCCACCCTTTCATAGTAGAACCTCATCTTTAATGGTATCTGCAACAATGTTTCCAATGAAGGGAATATTTTTTAAGGTTTAGAGAGACTTTATTAGATTTAAAGAAGGAAAGAGGAGAAAGTTCAGAGAGCTTCCACTGAGAGGGAAGCGAGAGGGGGGAAGGCCCAAAGGTCTAAAGGGGCCTCACAACCTATTCTCCCCTGGAAGCATCTGTTGTATGAAGTGCAATGACAGGGCTAAAATCCAGGGAGATGAGAGACTGGGAAGGAAGGGAGCCCTCCCTTACTCCCTTCCTTCCATTTCAGGGAAGCCCTCAGATGTGGGTGCAGCCATCGTGGGTTTCCCCAGTTAACCCCACATGGAAAGAATGAGCCCTGCCCCGTTGTAGAATCATGAGTGAATAAATGGTGGTGTTA
Organism: Zapus hudsonius; assembly: GCA_004024765.1. NCBI lineage: Eukaryota > Metazoa > Chordata > Mammalia > Rodentia > Dipodidae > Zapus > Zapus hudsonius. The sequence goes on along the minus strand of PVHP010008022.1, from coordinate 48,082 downwards.
TAAACCACCTCGTTTGGGGCAGTTTGTAATGGAGCAAGAGTTCAGTACAAGTCTGGGCCTTCCTAACTACTGCTTGATTCCTTCTGCTGGAAGTGTGGTCAGAAGGCAGGGCCTGCCTGTCACTCCGATCAAGTGCCCGGCCCTTGGTGCTGGCTGAAGGGCTGCGGATGAGGATGAGGTCAAGGTTGTGCCCTCTGACCTACCTCACAGCTTCTGAGTGGCTGGGTGAGGAGCTGAGGCTCTGGACAAGCAGGGGTGGGTAGAGGGTACTGACTCTGTGGCTCCAGAAGCACTGCAACCTCAGGGGGTGAGGGGAGGGACGAGGAGTGAGAAGCCTGGGCTATGAGAAGATTGGAATAACTAAGCATCCATTGAGAATGAGTGTCTTCAAAAGACCTTAATTTGGGGGAAAGGAAGAGCTGCAGAGAAGCACAAAGAAGTGATTACGTAGAAGGGGAACAGAGGATTGTTATGGAGAACAGTGTTGGAAGAGAAAGTACAAAAACCCTCCTTTTCTCCTGCGGTGGGTTGCAATCATAGTTACTAATAATTGCTAAACTAATTTTAACTTACTAAGTCGCTCCAGCAATGGTCTAAGGTCTCCCTCCTCACAACCCCAAGGGAGGCATGATTGTTCTAGTGTCATTTTATAGATGCAGAACCCGAGACCCAGCAAAGCTGGGAGTCAGATCCAGACATTCTGACTTCAGAATCTGCACCTTCCCTCCACCCCAGAGGAGGCAGGGTCTCGATCTAGCCCAGGCTGACCTGGCACTCACTCTGTAGCCCAGGCTGGCTTTGAACTCCTCCTACCTCAGCCTCCCCAGTGCTGGGATTAAAGGTCTGCGCCAACCACACCCAGCTAAAATCTGCAGAAACAAAGCAATTAGACAAGGCTTGTGCTTGCACGAGAAAAGTCCGCTGTAGGGCCCAGGCATCGGGGATACAGCTTATGCCCTAGTGGGAAACTCTTGAACACTTGGGCAGGACGACCAGTGGGTTAAGATCTACGCCTCCACTTTTGTTGCTGCCTGTGAAATCCTTTACAGGCTGCTTGCCTGTGGCCTTTCTGACAGCCTAGAATCGGCCCCTCCCAGAAGCCGCAGCCACACGCCTGGAAGGAGCCTGCCCAGACTTGATGGTGACAAGGACTCCAGGGGGTGGCTACAACTCAGACACTCTCATCATTCCATATTTTCTTTGTCACCTGGGTTCTGGAGACATAGAAACAGGAGAGGGTATTTTCAACTAAAGATTAAGTTCCAAGACCAATTTACATCCAAGGGCAGCATTATTTATTTTTTTTTTTATTTTTACTTTTTGTTTTTTTGGAGGTAGGGTGTCGCTCTAGCCCAGGCTGACCTGGAATTCACTCTGTAGTCTCAGGCTGGCTTCAAACTCACGGCGATCCTTCTACCTTTGCCTCCCGAGTGCTGGGATTAAAGGCGTGCGCCACCACGCCTGGCCAAGGGCAGCATTATTGACCAGGCAGAGCTGTCTCCCAGTAAGAGGTAGCTCACCTTTTCCCACAGTTGCCCAGGAAACTGGGGCACCTGCTCCCTGCTGGCTCTGCTGTTCTTCTCTAGAATGAGGGATCCCTACACTACCACCTCAACTGAGGCCTGCCACATCTGGAGCAGATGTTCAGTTCATGGTTGAGCCAGCATGACCAGCCAGTTTCCTCAGGGCAGTCAGTGTCCCAGGGACAATCCCAGCCTGAGGCTTAGACCCAAAACTTTGTTACCCATTTGCTTGCTACCATTTTTCCTTCTGTCCCAGAACAATGAGAACAAGCCATTGTGGGGGGGGGGGGGATGTGCCAATGACATGGAGAATCGCCTATATTTAATAGCATCCTCTGACTTAAATTACCAGACATTTAAGTCTTAATGATCCCATCTTTCTCTGACCACAACTGAGCACTCCAACTTTTATCTTCCTCCCTAGTTCAGTAACCCAGAATGCACCAGGGCCCAGAACTGTAATAAAAACACACGCCTTGGTCTCAAAGGCTCACATGTTCTGGAAGTCCTGTCTTCTCACTCTAGCCTGACTCCTTTGTTTGGGTCATGAGATGCCTGTTCACAGACACAGTGCGTTTCCCAACACCCTCCCTTGCCTTGGCTGGTTCTGGGATAACCCAGGGCCCCTTTGTCTGCATCCTTCCAGTTCGCCTAGACAGATATTTAGGCTTCAGGATCCCTTGTCATCAGTCCAGCGTCTCACTGTTCTACTTGGAAGGGCCACATTATACTTGATTTGCTCTTCCCAACTTTGCTTTCTGTGAGGCTTAGATTCATATGGCAAGTAGGTTACTGCACCGTGTGTCAGGGGCTTTGAAAGTGGCCATGCTGGGGATTATAGCCCTTCATCAAGGCTGGAGGGAGGGGCTCCCGGTGGACCCCTGGAAGGCCTGGCAGGTTCCCTCCTTAGAGGCTTCCTTCCCATTCCCCTAGAGGAACAGGTAATGTTGTGAATGGTGTTTAACTTCTTTCTTTCTGTGATGCTCTGGACTGTCAACTTGACAGGATTTAGAATTCCCTAGGAAACATACCACTGGGTGTGTCCGCAAAGGCATTTGAAAGAGGTTTAACTGAGGGAAGGCAAGTCCTGACCCTTCCTTAAGTTGCCTTTGTTAGCTACTTCGTCACAACGACAAGAAATAACTAATGAACTTTTGGGGAGATGTTTTATTATTATTATTATTTTTGTTTTGTTTTTCGAGGTAGGGTCTCGCTCTAGCCCAGGCTGACCTGGAATTCACTCTGTAGTCTCAGGGTGGCCTTGAACTCATGGTGATCCTCCTACCTCTGCATCCCGAGTGCTGGGATTAAAGGCGTGCGCCACCACACCCGGCTTTTATTTATTTTTGAGAAGAGAGAAAGAGAACCAGTCTTGCCAGGGCCTCTTGCTGCTGCAAATGAATTCTGATACATGCTGCACTGGCTTTACCTGGGTACTGGGGACTCCAACCTGGGCTAGCAGGCTCTGCTGAACGAGGGCCTTTAACCACTGAGCATCTGCTCAGCCCTATTTTTTTTATTTTTTGAGACAGGGTATCATCGTGTGGCCTAGCTTGGCTGTGAACTCATAATCCTCCTGCGTCCTCCTCTTGAAGGCTGCGATTACAAGTGTGATCCCCACACAGCTTCAAACGCCTTTCTCGTGTCTCCTGTGAATAAATAACACTTTATTTATCTATCTGTTTATGTTTTTTGTGGTACAGGACCTGACCCCAGTCTTAAATGCTAAGCAAGTGCTCCTCTACTGAGCTACATCTCAGCCTACATTCTTCCCTCTGAAGGATAGAATAGAAAAGGACCTGGGGGGGCTGGAGAGATGGCTCAGCAGTTAAGGCACTCACCCCACATAAGCCAGACCCACATAAGCCAGACCCTCAAGGTGGTGGCCCTTGTGTGCTCTCTTTCTCTCTCTCTCTCCCTCTCCCTCTCTCTCTCTCTGCTTGAAAATGAATAATTTTTTTTTTTTAAAAAAGGACCTGGGGATGTGGCTCAGTTGGCAGAGTACTTGCCCAGCACCCATGAAGCATTTGCCTAAAAAGCAGTCCCAGGCTGGCCTCATATTCACAGTGATTCTCCCACCTCTGCCTTCCGAGTGTCGCAAGTCACCATGCCCAGAATGCACTTTTAAAAATCACTTAATGGTGGTCCACGCCTTTAATCCCGGCTGTCTGTGTTGGAGTGCTGAGGCCATAGATTATGTTGAGTTATTATTGAAAGGTGTGTTTTTTTTGCCATTTGTTGATTTTATAGCTTTTCCTGTTTTACCTTTACTCTCTTATATTGACTATTATTTGAATATGGTTTATTTTTTTTCCTGCTTTTTCATGTACATATTTTTCTTTCTTTTTTCAGTCTAAAGGATCCTTCAAGTATTTCAAGCTCTTCAAGTAGAGCTGGCTTTGTAGACATATATCCCTATACCCTGTCTTTGTTGTGGAAAGTCCTTATTTCTCCTTCAATTGCAATGGATAGCTTTGCCAAATATAGTAATCTTGGCTGACAGTTGTTATCTTTCAGAACTTGGAATACATCACTCAAACCCTTCTGGCTTGTAAGGTTTGTGCTGAGTAATCTGCTGTTACCTGGTGGGCTTGCCTTTGTAGGTTACTTAATGCTTCTCTCTTACTGCTTCCATATTCTTTGGTCTGTGTGTTCAGTAGTTTCATTATAATATGGCGAGGAGAGGTTCTTTCCTGGTTTTGTCTGTTTGGTGTTCTAAATGCTTCCTGTATCTGCATTGACACCATTTTCCCTATTTGGGGGAAATTCTCTTCTATGATTTTTTTTTTTGAAAATATCTACTATGCCCTTAGTGTGAATTTTTTTTTTTTTGCTTTTTTGTTTTGTTTTGTTTTTTCGAGGTGATCCTCCTGCCTCTGCCTCCCAAGTGCTGGGATTAAAGACGTGCGCCACCACACCTGGCTAGTGTGAAATTCTTCTCCTTCTACTATACCCAAATTCTTAGAGTCCCAAATGTCTTCAAATTCCCATACTTTCCTATTAGTCTGTCCTTCTCTTTGTTGGACTGTTCAGTTCTGCCACCTTTTCCTCCAGTTTAGATATTCTGTCCTCTCCTTGGTTCACTCTATTGGTGAGACTTTCTACAGAGGTTTGTATTTGACTTACTGTTTTTCATTTCTAGTATTTCTGATTGGAATTTTTTATTATTTCTACTTACTCATATCTTGTATGGCTTTCTGTGTTCTCTTTCTGTAGTTTGATTTCTTTGAACAAATTTATGATCATTCTTTTGAATTCTATGTCAGGCATTTCCAGGGCACCCTGTGACTACATAGTGAATTCCAGGTCAGTCTGGGCTAGAGTGAGACCCTACCTCGTAAAACCAAAATAAATAAATAAATTAAATTAAATAAACCAAATCAATTTTAAAAAGAAGGAATGAGAGGGAGGAGGCAAAGGAGTAGGAATGAGAGATGGAAGGGGAAGCTGTATTTAAAAAAAGAAATATATATATATATATGTGTGTATTTTAATATTTTTATTTGAGAGAGAGAGAGAGAGAGAGAATATGGGTGAGCCAGGGCCTCTTCTCACTGCAAATGAACACATGCACACACTTTATATAGGTACTGGGGAATTAAACTGGGGTTGTCAGGCTTTGCAAGCAAGCATCTTTAACAGCACACTGGGGCCATCTCCCCAGGCCAATTTTTAAAAATATTTTTATTAATTTATTTAAGCAAGAAAGAGAGTATGGGCACACCAGGGAACTCTAGATGCATGTGCCACTTTGTGTGTCTGGCTTTAGGTGGGTACTGGGGAATGAACCTGTGCCAGTAGGTTTTACATGCAAGCAAGCACCTTTAACTGCTGAGCCATCTTCCCAGCCTGTCCCAAATATATTGAAAAAATTGGAAAAATACAGCTGGGTGTGGTGGGCTCGCCTTGAGTCAGAGGCAGGAGGATCACTCTGAGTTTGAGGCCATCCTGGGATTACAGAGTGAGTTCCAAGTCAACCTGGGCTATAATGAGACCCTGCCTCAAAAAAAATTCAAAAAAATTACTTTATATGTTTTTAGCACTAAGCTAATACCTGTCTTTTGGGATCCTGAGCCTCTCTATACAGCCTTAAAGTGTAGAATGGCTGGGGCAGTCAGTGGACTGTGAGTTCAACCTCTACTGCCCTCTGTTGGTCATGAGGAGGGATGCTGGATTCTAATTGAGGCTTGATTCCAGGCTCTGAAATGGACAGTTCCTGCCTCAGAACGCTAGGGGCATAGAAAGCTTCAGCAGCTTTGGGGGTCCCTATAGAAGGCTTGCCCTTGATGTGGTGGGCGAGGGACAAAGGAGTCTGGAAGCACCCACATGAAATGAAAGCAGGACGCCTAAGGTTGTGCACCAGTGCATACTTTCCAGGGTGGTTAGTTCATTCCAAAGGATGCCGATTCTCCTCAGACATTCCCTCTTGTAGTCCCCAGAGTCAACCTACTTCAATGAGAACAACAAAGGAGGGCCGGAGAGATGGCTAAGTGGTTAAGGCACTTGCCTGCAATGCCCAACGATCTGGGTTTGATTCCCCAGTACCCACATAAAGCCAGATGCACAAAATTATGCGTGCAGATGCATCTCTCTCTCCTTGCAAATAAAGACAAATGACACTGAAAAGATCCACTGTAACTGATTATATTTGGAAGGGTGGGAGAAATGATGGAGTTAGTCATACAAAATTGAGGAGATGCCAGGTCCTCTCACACCTCAGAGAACTCTCCTTCCTCTATGTCCTTGCCCTTGCCCACATATACAAACTCCTGCTCAGTGCACATCAGGCCAAATTTGTGGTCAGGATTGGCCCAGGGCTCAGTGATGGCTGTGGTGATGCTAAACATGCAAGCTGACCACTTCATCTTGGATAGCTTGTCCCAGGTCCTGGTAATTAATGCCAACATAAGAAGAAATAAACTGGGCATGATAGCATGTGCCTTTAATCCCAGCACTTGGGAGGTAGAGGTGGGAAGATCACCAAGTTCAAGGCCACCCTGAGACACTGTATAGTGAAATCCAGGTCAGCCTGGGCTAGAGTGAGACTCTACCTCAAAAAAACAAAAACAAACAAAAAAAAAGCAGTGTAAGTAGTTGGTTCACCAGGACTCTATAACAGTTAACTTGATATTTGGCATTTGCCCAATTTAAAGAAACAAGGAAGCAGGGTGTGGTACAAACTTCTGTAATTCCGGCACTCAGGAGGCTGAGACAGAAGGATAGGGAATTCTAGGCCAGTCTGGGCTACAGAACAAGACCTTGTCTCAAAAGAAACATACATATATTTTGGGGCCTCAAACTCATGGCGATCCTCCTACCTCTGCCTCCCCAGTGCTGGGATTAAAGGCGTGTGCCACCACGCCTGGCAAGTAAAAATATTTTTTTTTTTTTTTTTGGTTTTTCGAGGTAGGGTCTCGCTCTAGTCCAGGCTGACCTGGAATTCACTCTGTAGTCTCAGGGTAGCCTCGAACTCACGGCGATCCTCCTACCTCTGCCTCCCGAGTGCTGGGATTAAAGGCGTGCGCCACCACGCCCGGCTTGTAAAAATATTTTTAAAAAATGTTTTTATGTATTTGCAAACAGAGAGAGATAGGAGGAGAGAATGTGCTCGCCATGGATCCTGGGTCTTCAGGCTTTGCAGGCACATGCCTTAACTGCTAACCCATCTCTCCAGCCCCCCTTTTCATTTTTTGAGGTAGGGTTTCACGTTGCCCAGACTGACTTGAAACTCACTCTGTAGTTCCAGGCTGGCCTTGAACTTGTGGTGCTGGGACTAAAGGTGTGTACCACCACCCCGCCAAGACAGGTGACCTTAACAAGCAGAGCCGCATCGCAGCAGCGTGAGATAGCTGCGCTTTTACAAATTCCTCCGTCCCACTGCAGGGTTACTAAGTAATTCTGATGAGGACCCAGGAAAGCAGCCATCTATCTACCAGACGCAAGCTTGAAGAAGTCCAAGCGTCAGAGAGCTGCGGAGCAGAGCTTCTAACCCAAGCCCAGCCTCTCCCAGCGCAAGGGCGGCTCTGCAGAGGGAGCCTCCTGCACTTAGAGATGCATCTGAGCAACCCACACACTCAGGCCCTGTGGGTCAGCTTCCCAGGCCAGAGTGGAGTTGAGGACGCAGTGACCTCCTGCAGGTGCCCGCTCCAGTGCAGTGGCCACGTCTTCCTCGCCATCCTACCTTGGAGGACTGCTGTGAAAACAAGCAAACAAACAAACAAAACAGAGCTGCTCATCAACTCCAGTTCTTTAACCGCTGAGCACTCTCAGCTGGGAATGCAAGTTCCTTCTGCGTCCTAAGGAGGCTGGTCTCATTCCCCAAGGGCACCCAAGGCTTTAGATCCTTTGCTGGAGAGTGATGGACACATGGGCTCCAGGGGCCCATTTCTAAGTCCATGTCCCCTTCAGCAGTCCCTTCTCTAGCCAGGTATGGTGGGATACATTTGAACCTGGAAGGTAGAGAAGGAAGATCGGGAGTTCAAGGCCAGCCTCGGTACATAACAAGTTTGAGGCCCGCCTGGCTACATGAGACTTTTTTTTTTTGTTTTTCGAGGTAGGGTCTCGCTCTAGTCCAGGCTGACCTGGAATTCTCTATGTAGTCTCAGGGTGGCCTCAAACTCAAGGCGATCCTCCTACCTCTGCCTCCCGAGTGCTGGGATTAAAGGGCCTTGAGACTCTCTTGAATAATAACACAGTAGTCTCTTCATTTTGTTGACAAGGAATCAGCCCAGGCTGATCTGTAGTTCCTGGCTGACCTCAAACTCATGGTGATCCTCTCATTTTAGCATCCCAAGTGCTGGGACTAAAGGCGTGTGCCCCTAGGTGGGCGGCACTTAATTTATGTATAGAGTAAGAATACAACACAGGAACTGGAGAGATGGCTCAGAGGTTAAGGCACTTGCCTGTAAAGCCTAAGGACCTAGGTTCGATTCCCTGGTACCCACAAAAGCCAGATGCACATAGTGGTGAATGGGTCTGGAGTTCTGTTTCCAGTGGCTAGAGGCCCTGACATGCCCATATTCTCTCTCTCCCCCCCAAAAAAATAAACAGATAAATAAGTGAATAAATAGATTTCTTTTTTTAAAGCACTGTCAGGGCTGGGCATAGTGGTGAATGCCTTTAAATCTTGTCAGAGGTAGGAGGATTACTTATGAGTCTGAGGCCAGCCTAGGGCTACAAAATGAGTGTTAGGTCAGCCTGGTCTAGAGTGAGACCCTACCTCAAAAAAAAAAAAAAAAAAAAGTCAGGATCAGTGCTAGGAAGATGGCTCTGTGGGTAAAGTGTTTGCCTTCATAGCAAGCATGAGTACTTGAGTTCAGATCCCACAAACCCACACAGCCCTCCTACTGTGAGATGGGAGATGGATTTAGGAAGGAAAATCTCAGAAGCTGTGGGCCAGCTCTCCTGGCATCAGCAGTAGAGAGCAAGAGGCCCTGCCTCAAACAAGTGGAAGGGTTGTCCTCTGACCTCCACACCACTCCCAGACAGACAGACAGACTATACATCCACACATCAACACAAAAATAAAGTCAGGATTATTTTTAATATATATACACACACACACACACACACACACATATATATATATATATTTTTTTGGTTTTTCGAGGTAGGGTCTTGCTCTCGTCCAGGCTGACCTAGAATTCACTCTGTAGTCTCAGGGTGGCCTTGAACTCATGGTGATCCTCCTACCTCTGCCTCCTGAGTGCTGGGATTAAAGGCGTGTGCCACCACGCCCGGCCAAAATATTTATCTTAATGATTTTAAATATTTTCTTTAGAAATAAACATTTTCATTTCATTAGAAATAAAATACTTAAAATATTTTATTAATAAATAACTTACTAAAATATTTTTGATTTTTTTGAGGTAGGGTTTTTGCTCTAGCCTAGGTTGACTTGGAGTTCACTATGTAGTCTTCAGGGTGGTCTAGAACTCACAGCGATCCTCCTACCTCTTCCTTTGGAGTGCTGGGACTAAAGGCATGAGCCACCATGCCTGGTTTATTCTTGTTGTCTTTTCCCAAGGTAGGGTCTTCACTTTAGCTTAGGCTGACCTGGAACTTTGAGAGAGATACAAAAAGATATAATATGGGTACACCAGAGCCTCCTGCCACTGCAAACAAATTCTAGATGCATTCAATACTTTGTGCTCTGGTTTTACCTGGGTACTAGGAAATGGAACCCAGCTGATACTTTGCAAGCAAGTACCTTTTACTGTTGAGCCATCACTCCAGCAATGGAATGCTAGATGCGTATACCACTTCCTGCTTCTGGCTTGGGAATTGTACCCAGGCCAACAGTCAACTTTTAACCACTGAGTCATCTTCCCAGCCCCTAATCCTATGTTGTTGTTTTTCTTTTTTGGTTTTTCAAGGTAGGGTCTCACTCTAGCCAATCCTATGTTTTAAAAAGACAAGTTTGAGGGCTGGAGAGATGGTTCAGTGGTTAAAGGTGCTTGCTTACAAAGCCTGACTACCCTGTTTCAATTCCCCAGTACCTATGTAAAGCCAGATGCACAAAGTGGCACATGTGTCTAGAGCTCATTTGCAGCACACCCATTGTCTCTATGCTTACAAATAATAAAAATAGTTTTTAAAAATATTTTATTCATTTTTCAAGCAGAGAGAGAGAGAGAGAGAGAGAGAGAGAGAGAGAGAGAGAGAGAGAGAGAGAGAGAGAGCGCACGAGTGCACACCAGGGCCACCACCTTGTGGGTCTGGGGAATTGAACTGGTGGCAAGTGCCTTAACCACTACGCCATCTCTCCAGCCCATAAAAATATTTTTTAAAAGACCAGTTTGTTGAAATAAATACACCTTAATAAAATCAATTGCTCTCCCCAATAGGAATTTTTCTTGATTGGCTGGTGTTGGGGACTGGAGTCAGGGCCTGGTATGTGCTAAGTAGATGCAATGACCTACATGTCCAGAATTAATAGATTTATACACCCACAGTGACAACCATGGCTTTACCTGTATACCTATAGCTAATAGTAGTTAATTGATTCACAAGTGTTTATTTAGAATCCATTACATTGTGTGGAGTGGGAAGTATATGCTCCTTTTAAAGCAGATATTAAGAGATGAGTCAGTTGACAGACTTGCTAAGCCACCATGGTTCAGGTTTCAGCTTTTCAAAGTATACATTCTGCCCAAGGACATTCAAGACTCTTGTTTCTACTGTTTAAATGTCTTTATTTCTTTCAAAGCAAACTGAAAGGACAGAATAGTAGCTCAGTATTTTTGTTTACTGGAGCAACAATGTTTGGCAATTCTTAAAAAAAGGATACAGAAAAAGGCCAGTAAGTATGTAAAATTTTCATTAGAAATAAGTGCAAATAAAAATGGTACTGGTTTTCTATTAAAGCAGCAAAGTATTTTTTAATGATACATACCCAGTGTCAGCAAGGGTCAGAAAACAAGTGCTCTTTTACAGTGCTGGAAGAGGGTCCATTGAGGTTGTTTTGAAGAGTATGTGCCCACCCTGAAATTCCACTTCCTGTGTCTGCCTCTCTAAGTTTTATCACCGTGTATAAGCAATGGTCGGCAATACCACAGTGGACTGTTTAAACCACAGCACAGCTCAACGAAAGAACACTAGTAATAACGGTGAACATGGATGGCTGTCTACTTACATGAAAGGTGTTCATTCAATTTAAGTGAAAATAGCAAGTTATAAAAGTACGGTATGACATTTTATAAATCTGTACATATTGGCATATACATATAGAAAAACACTAAGGATATATACAGAGCACTGGTAAGCTCTGGATAATGGAAGTGTGGAATAATCAACATGTTTAGCTTAACTGCATGGTGGCGCACACCTTTAATCTCAGCACTCATGAGGCAGAGGTAGGATTGAAGTGAGCTTGAGGCCACCTTGAGAATACATGAGTTCCTGGTCAGCCTGGGCTAGAGCAAGACCATACCTGGGGGAGGGAGGTAAACTTAGATTTTTGGCTTATGACCTGAGGGGCCAAGTCATCTACTTGGTTTTGTTCTTCCTGACCTGAGTGGATGTTATTTTTCTGCAAATGCCATAATTATGTGTATTTGACTGTCTGGAAAACATCTCTCAAATCCTGCTGGAGCTCACCCAGGCTCTGACTGGGACACCTTTCTGAATAGGTTGGCTACAAAACTGTGCCCATGGCCTGCACCTTGGGGGGGGGGGGGGACGACGACGACGACTTAAAAAGTACTGAAGTAACCAGAAAACAGATGGAAAGGAAGACTCGAGATAGGGTCTCATGTAGCCTAAGCTGGCCTTGAACTTGTGATCTTGCTGCTTATACTTCCAGAGTGCTGGGATTATGGGCAGTAATAAGGTCTCTAGTCCATATTCAAGATTAGGCCTCTGAAATCTGGTTATACAGATTTCTTCTAAGATGTTGAATCTTTTTAGGAGAGAAATGACTGAATAACTAGAAATTATGTTGAAGACTTAGTAAATTTGTTAATCAGAAGGTTATAAGCCAGGCATGGTGGCCCAGCATTTAATCTCAACAGTAGGGAGACAGAGGTAGGAGGATCGCACAGAGTTCAAGGCCAACCTAAGGACTACATAGTGAATTCCAGGTCAGCTTGGGGCTAGAGTGCGACCCTACCTCAAAAAAAAAAAAAAAAAAAAAAGGTTACAGTGACCCTGTAACAAGAGTCATTTCTGGGTTGGTACAGAAAGTCTAAGTGAATTCAAACTGCAGAAGATAAAGCTTCTCACCCAGATGAATCCACCCACAGGCTCTACTCTGCCTCAAACAGGGCTTGGTCAAAAGCTGAGGCTGTTACCCTTGAGGCTCACCATCTGATGCTCAATGTATAGGCTGCAGCCATGAGGAGCTAGTAAAGAGAAGCCACATCAACATTTGGAGGGGACATAGTGAAACCTAATACTGTATATGACTAATTTAAAAAACAAGATTTGGAGGGAAGAGCCAGTCATCTTCACAGTAAAATGCTAATCTCAACTCAGAGCAAAGGCTCTCAAACATGGTATTTGACGTGTGTCTGAAGTAATTGCTTCTGGGCTGGAGAGATGGCTCAGTGGTTCAAAGACTCACCAGCAAAGCCTGACCACTCAGGTTTAATTCCCCAGTGCCCATGTAAAACCAGATGCACAAAGTGTCTGGAGTTTATTTGTACCTGCAAGATGCCCTGGAGCGCTTGTGCACACTCTCTCTGAAAAAAAAAAAAAAAAAAAAAAAGTGTGTTTCTGATTATTGGTCTAAATAATGAAGTAAGACAAAACCACTCTTAAATATTTGTATGCTTTGAGACAGGGTGTCATGTAGCTTAGGCTGGCCTCAAACTCATTAGGTAGCCAAGGCTGGCCTTGAACCTCTAATATCCCCAGTGTTGGGGTTACAGGCATGCACCACCACACCTGGCTTCTTGCATGCCATCTTGAGTAAGAGACAAAAGGTACAGTTTCAACTCTCGGCACACGAGCATCTCTGGTCATGTGTCATTGTGGCTAAAAAGTTGAATTCTACTTTGAGCAAGAAAAAAGAAAGTTCTGGTAAAACAGCCTAGGTGAAACACCAGGGATGAGATGACTTGAGGAGGTACTGTGTCCCCAAACAGAAGAGGGGACACTAGGACATCTGATCTAAGTGGAGTAAGCAGGAGGCATGCGCTGAGGCTTGGAGGAGCAGGGCTGGCCCTCTTTAAGTTCAAGGGCACATGTTGGTGCTCGTCATTACGACAGCACAGAGAAGACTCGAAGCACAACAGGCACACCAGGTGCAAGGTTGGCTCTTGTGGGGAAAGCTTTTATAGCTGGGGATGAAGCTGAGTCCCTTCCCCTCAGTTACTCATGGCAAACTCGTTCCAAGGCCACATAGAAACTGTTCTTGTCATCTAGACAATGCCAGCCAATGGGTCCAATTTCACAGTCTGCACACACGAGAAACTTGATGTTGCCCACATCCTTGGTGAAGCCCACATTCTCAAAGGTGAACATGTCATTAACCAGCCAGTGATCCTGGAGGAGATCGCCGTCAGGATCGCTGCCATCAGCCAGAGCTGGCTTCTTTCTCATGGAGGGGAGGAAAAGCTGCAGTGGAAGAGAATACAGGGAACGTAAAACCTCAAATGGCTTTGAGCCATTCTATCATTCTATACAGATTTATATATCCATATAGGGTCATATATATATAAAAGATTTTTTTTTAAAGACTTACAGACTTTATTAGATTAACAGAAGGAAGCTGGGCACAGCACTCGGGAGGCAGAAGTAGGAGGATCACTGTGAGTTTGAGGCCACCCTGAGAGTACATAGTGAATTCCAGGTCAGCCTGGGCTAGAGCAAGACCCTACCTCGAAAAAACAAAAAAGAGGGGCTGTAGAGATGGCTTTGTGGTTAAGGTGCTTGTCTCAAGACTGGGGTTCGATCCCCCCAGTACCCATGTAAAGCCAGATGTACAAAGTGGCTCATGCATCTGGAGTTCTTTTGCAGTGGCTAGAGGCCTTGGCACACCTATTTTCTCTCTGTTTCTGCTTACAAATAAGTAAATAAATGAGTGAAAGAAACAAAAAGAGAAAAGAGAATAACATGGAAGATTTTTAAAAACTTATCTATCAGAGAGAGAGAGAGAGAGAGAGAGAGAGAGAGAGAGAGAGAGAGAGAGAGAGAGAGAGAGAGAGAATATATATGAGAATGAGAATGGGCATGCCAAGGCCTCCAGACACATATGCCCTCTTGTGGACATGGCTTTACATGGGAAACTGAACTTGGCTCCTTCCACATTGCAGGCAAACGTCTTAACTGCTAAGCCATCTCTTCAGCCCAACATGTAAGATTTTTAATCTTATAAAAAGGAAAAAAAAGGAGCCACCACAGTCATATCGTGGAGGATCCATAGGGAACCCAGCAGACAATGACAGATGAACAAGGGACCTATAACCACAGCCATTCAATCAACATAGGATAGGCCAATGAGACAGAAACCAAGGATTTTCGACACAAGGACCTCTAAGCTCGCAACATTAAAGCAGCCTTAATACTCACCCACCATGACTCAGGGAACTGAGTGGAAGAGGGGGCGGAAAGATTGTGAGAGCCGTGGTGGGGGAGACGGTCCAGAGGCATAGCACCCATCAGTAACAACACACTTGGGCCAGGAAGACCGGGATGAGTACTAAGATATACAGGATCCCTTGCCACAAGGACTAATACAGACAGCCCACGAAGGAGGATATACAACTGATCAGGGATGGGGAGGGGGGGAATTGGGGAAGTCGGGATAACAAAGCATGGTTTGCCCACTAAATAATGTAACTCATTATGGACAATAAATATTAAATTAAAAAAAAGGAAAAAAATATATAAAAGGAAAATATAGCTTCAGAATTTGAGGTGTTATGGGCTGGGGAGATGGCTCAGTGGTTAAAGGCACTTGCTTGCAAAGCATGCTGGTCTAAATTCAATTTCCCAGTACCCATGAAAAGGCAGATGCACAAAGTGGTGCATGAGTCTGGAATTTGTTTACAGTGGCAAGTCCCTGATGCCCCATATTCTCTCTCTCACAAAATGAAATAAGAATTTAAAATGCTACCCCAAGACACTGGAAGCTTTAATCTATAAGCCTTCTCCATCATTACAAAGAAGCCTTGGTACATATATGCACAATGTTGCAGTCAGCTTTCTAGTTGCTGCACAGAAAGAACCCAAACAAAAGAGGCTTGTGGAGGAATGGGCTTATTAGGCTTACGCACTTGAGGGGAGACTGGCAGGGAAAATGATGGCATGAGCAGAGGGGTGGACTTCACCTCTGCCACAGCACTGCAAACAGTGGCAGGAGGGTGTGCCAAACACTGGCAAGGGGAAGCTGGTTTATAACCCCATAAGCCCGCCCCTGACAACACAGCTCTAGCAAGGCTCTAATTCCCGAACTGCCATCAGCTGAGGATCAATCACTGAGAACACATTCATTTGTTTGTGGTGGACACCTGGATCAAACCATGACACACATTTATTTTTGAGGCAGTGTCTCACTCTAGCCTAGGCTGACCTATAGCCCAGGTTGGCCTCTAACTCACAGCAATCTTTCTCTCTCAGTCTTCTGAGTGCTGGGAATAAAGGTGTGAGCTACTTATGCCCAGCAAGCATAGACACTTTCAACTGTCTCAGACTACAAGCAAAATGCAATGCCTGCAAAGCTACCTCTACTCATAAGGGCTGCTGTCACATCACTGATTTCTACCCACAATATACTTGTGCTACTATGTACACTGGCTTTACATGGATACTGGGGAACTGAACCCAGGCTGGTAGGCAGTACATGCAAGTGCCTTTCAACTGCAGAGCCATCTCTCCAGCTTCTCCCCTTTTGTGGAGACAGAGTCTCGCTATAGTTTAGGCTAGCCTTAAAGTCCTGATCCTTCTGCCTCAGGCTTCTCAGTCCTGGAATTACAGGCAATGCCACTATGCTTGGCTCTACAATACAATTCTAATTGTCAACAGGATGACCTCCAGGTACTAGTCTGGCACTGCTAATCTGAATGAAAGTTAAAATATGTGTGTATGTATGTATGTATATAAAATTTTTTTTGAGAAAGGGAACTCACTCTGTGGCCTAGGCTGGTCTTGAACTCAAGTCATCTTCTCACCCCAGCCTGCCAAGTGTTGGGATTAAAAGTATGTGCTATAGGCTGGGCGTGGTGATACACACCTTTAATCCCAGCACTCAGGAGGCAGAGGTAGGAGGATCGATGTGAGTTCGAGGCCAGGCTGAGACTACAGAGTGAATTCTAAGTCAGCCTGGAACAAAACAGATAAAGTCTGCTTCCCAAGTGAGTGCTGGGATCAAAGGTATGTGCCACTCTACCCAGCTGAGTGTCTTAATTTCTATCATTTACAGAAACAAAGGACACAGACGCTGACCCACATGTACTATAAGCACAGTGAAAATGCCTTCAAATTCTTCCCAATTTCATCATCATCACTTTTTCAAAATGAACAACCTGAAGTTCATGGAGGTTAAATAACTCTTCCAGCGTTAATTAGGGTAAGGGTCAGAATTCAATTCCAAGAACCATGCTCTTCCCACCCCTCCAGGAGGCCACTAATTTGGTAAAACAAATGGAGAACTTGACTCCCAGCCCTTGGAAGTCCAATGGAGGGCCATTCGTGTGGTAAACAGGAAGTCATCAAAACCTACAGAACAAGGAAGACTTTCCTTCTTTCATGGAACTCTGCTTTCAGAGTAGGTATTACTGTATTACACCCACGTGAAATCACACAGAGCTCTTTTACACTTTGTACTCTCTCCTATGTACAGTGCGCACTTAGGCAGCACAAATACTAAAATTCAGCCTGGGCTAGAGTGAGACCTACCTTGAAAAATGGAAAAAAAAGAAAAATTCAGGCTGACCTGAATTGACTATGTAGTCTCAGGATGGTCTCAGAGATCCTCCTCCCTGTGCCTCCGGGGTGCTGGGACAAAATGAATTTTATTTCAACCTTCTCTTTTGTGGTGATGGTAGGATATTAAAAGTCCTATGATGGGGGGGGGCTAAGGAGATGGCTCAGTGGTTAAAAACACTCGCAAAAGTCCTTGCAGCAGCAAAACAGAGAGACAGGGAGAGAGGGAGGGATGGAGAGGAGACAGCAGATAAAGAAAAAAGCTACGGTCCCAAGGCGGGCGCGGGGCTCCGAGGCCGAGGCCGTGGGTAGCTGAGTTCCAGGCCAGCCCGGGCCGCAGAGCGCAGACGTCCGGGGGCGCGGGGAGGGACGGGCCGGAGCGGAGGCGGCCGGCGCACGCGCACGCGGGCGGGCGGGCGGACGAGCCCAGGCCCGGGGCACCCCCCGCCCGCCTCCCCTCCTACTCCTACCTGCCGGCGGGAGAACAGAGCGGCTCCGGGCTGCAGCACCCGGGAGCCGCAGCGCTGGCACAGCACCGCCTTCCGGTTCCGGCCCTCGGCCGACACCAGCTCGCGATGCCGCTCGTCGGGTTCCATCGCCGCGCCACCGCCGCCGCGCCACGACCGCGCACGCGCCGTCGGGACTCGCTCACTTCAATGCGCAGGCGCGGCCGGGCAGGGGCGGGGCGAGGACCCCTCTTCTGCGCAGGCGCCTGGGCTGAACTGCGCAAGCATCCTCTTGTGTCCGGAAGGTTTTGTGACATTTTCCCGGGATCAGTGACAGAGCCTTTCTCTGCACACACACCTGGTCACCGCGCTTTCTTTCCATACTGACCCAGGCACGTCACCAAGGGTTTGCCGAGATTTCAGCTGCTTCATTTCCAATTCTAGTATCTGACATTCAGAAAACAAGCATCCATGCTTTTGGAAAGTGACTCATGTCTCTTCGGGGGCACGGACGCAAAGATTAGAGGTTGCTCTCCTGGTCTACCGGTCCCTCCTCTCGTTCTTTCACCCCATCTAATTGGTCTTTATGGCTTCAGCTAGTTAGCTATAAGTGCAACAGACCATGGATTCCTCAAATGGGAGGGGCATCAGAATGAAGCCACACGATGAGTGACTTACCTTTCCAACATCTCCACAGTTTTTGTTCCACTACATCCTAAAACATTTGCAGGCACTTTAAAAGAAGCACGAATTAGCACCCCCTCCCAGGGAGTTCCAATTTTATCCAGGTAATAATTGGGTATTAAGGGGTAGGACTGTCAGGAAACCAAGATTTCAGGCACAGGAAGCAGCATATTATATGAACCAGAATGAGACCAAACTTAGGAATGGATAGCAGTAAGATCAGACAGTGTGGGCCCTGATCACCATGCGTTTCATGTCATGGGTTCAAATTTGAACTTTATAAGCAACGGGAATCTATGAAAAGTGAAGAAACTTCAGTGTTTACCAATGGCCTACTGTATATAATTACTGTAGGTTCATATCTGAGCTTCAGAAAGACAACTGCTAACAAAATGGATAGCAGTGAGGAAGAGGCTAGTGAACACCTGACTATTATTACCTCATGAATCCAGCTGAAAGGCCTGAGTACTGGGCAAAGGACATGACAAGGGAATGGGTGATTAAGGACAAACTTTTGTAGAATAAGTGAATGCCTGTATTGTGATGACACACATAAAAGCTAAGGCTAGGAAACCAAGGAAGGGGTCTCTGTATAAGCCTGTGAAGGTGTCAGAGTAAAGGAGCAATGAATTTCATATGCTGACTTTTCTGCAGACTACTGTGACTTCAGTGAGTGAACTTGACCCGAAACTGAGAAGCCAGCTGTCCTTCCCGCATACTTCTCCCTTTTCTGAGATAGATACATCACATGTCACAGACTGTAGGGTCTATCAGCAGGCACAATTATGTGCTAAGGCAATGCTGGAGAACAGTGGCAGGGCTGTTAGGAAGGAAACTAACTTCTCAGGATCTGAGGGTCTTACCATGGGAGGGAGGCGGCTACTACCGTTGTTTGGCGATGCCTACCAAACTGCCCTCTAAATGCTTACATTTATGTCCATTATGAGTGCTTTTACTTCAGGTTAGAGAACTTTTCTTTGCAGATGGCAGTGACTACTGGAGAGATTCAAAATTCTTCTATGTGCTGACAAACGACAGCTGTGCTCAGTACTAAACGAGCCATCTCTATCTTACACACTAATGGCTGAGGGATCATAGCAGAAGACGTGGTAGAATGGGGCTAGAGAGCAACTCAGCAGTTAAAGATGCTTGCTTGCAAAGCCTGACAGCCGGAGTTTGATTCCCCAGTGCCATGTAGAGCCAGATGCACAAAGTAGTGAGTACATTTTAGGTCTGTTTACATGGGCAGGAGGCCCTGGTGTGCCCATACTAACTGTCTGCCTGTCTCTCAAAAATTATATTTTTAGCTGGGTGTGGTGGCGCACACCTTTAATCCCAGTACTCAGGAGGCAGAGGTAGGAGGATCACCATGAGTTCGAGGCCAGCCTGAGACTACATAGTGAATTCCAGGTCAGCCTGGGCTAGAGTGAGACCCTACCTCAAAAAAACAAACAAAATTATATTTTTAAAAATATGAGAGCCAAAGGATGGGGAGGAGTGCTTTGGAATGCTGTCTTCCAGACACAAAATGTCATTGCCTTCGTGACCTCATAGCGGTTGTTATCTGTGTAAGATCTGGATAATACTGGGCCCATCAACATGTCATGGATGATGGAGGAAGGAACAACAAGACAGACATCACATAGAAGAGAAGAAAGTATGGAAAAATAGGGGTTTGGAGGAAGACAAAGGA
>PVHP010008022.1:6255-28270 GCA_004024765.1 Zapus hudsonius | reverse complement strand
AAAGGCTGGAGAGGCTCCAGAAGCACCAGGAAGCTTGCAGCTCTTCAGGGCCTCCACACAGATGGTTATATAATCATGTATCATAATATGAAACAAACAGAAAAAGGACCAGAGTGACCAAAACCCTAAAACTTAAATGGGTATTTAACTCAGGATTGCCTTTTTATTCTCCTTTTCATATAAATTTCAAGTGTGCAAGGGACCAATAAACTCAGCAGATTTAGATGAACATTTTACTGATGAGCATGTCCATGGTGGCAAAGTGCTAACTCTTACCTGTGTCTAACAGAGAAATAAGAGTGAAGAGGCTGAAGAGGGTGGAGAGATGGCTCAGTGGTTAAGGTGCTTGCCTGCACAGCCTGAGGTCCTGGGTTCCATTTCTCAGTATGAACATAAAGCCAGATGCACAAGGTGGCTAAAGGCCCTTATGTGCCCATTCTCTATTTGCTTCTTTCTCTGTCTCTCATAAATAAAGATTAGACATTTATTATTAAAAAAAGAGGATGAAGAGATGAGACCAATAGCTTTTCCTTATGTCTGCCTTCTAAACTGCTGAAGGCAGAACTAGTAGCCACAAAGTCTCTTAAAGACATTTGACACACCAATTTTTAATATTTTCTTAAAAAAATACAAAGGAAATCAACTCTGTGGGTCAATACAACTCAGGGAAAGAGGGAAAATCTGGAATTTCAGAGCAAAGGGGAAGTGCACATTCCCCCACACCCAATACTAACAAGAACTTGACTCTATGACACAGAGGAGCCTTGCAGGGTAGCTCAGAAATAGTGATAGCAGAGACACTGCAACTAAAAAATTTTGGTTGTCCTTGATTATTCCATCCTCACTCTAAAGACAGATAAGGAAAACATAGCAGAAAGAGATCTAAATGTACCAAACACAGCAGTATAAAACACTCCTTAGCAGAAGTGTGGCCTTAAAAGATGGGACAGTAATCAGGTACCTCAACTACTAGCCTGCTGCTACCCCGCCCTATCCCCAAATAAATAGTGTGGAAATGTAGTAATGTAAGACAGTCTTTCACCCGCTCACGACAAAGATCACAAGGCTACATGGGTCCTGACAGGACTACGATGACTGTAAAATCACAGTTCTAGCTCATCCCAGGTAGACTGAACCCCCCCCATTCATACCATCTCTCATTCTAACACTGCCCCGTTATTCTTAGTCTCCAGAATGTGTCCTTGCAATCTTCCAGCTTCTCCTTAGTGGTCTTCTAGGTTCACTCATGTTCCACTGAATTCATTCATGTTCCTTATTCTAACCGCTTCTATACCACCTCTGTCCCCCACTAAGCAAAGATCACATAGATCTCTCCTTAGCCCCAATTTTTTTTTAGGGCTCTCTTTTGGTTCCATCCAGAATGGAACTGTGGTACCCCTCGCTACCTGTATACTAAGAAAGATATTTTTGTTTCTGGAAAAAAAAATAACTTTGATTTTACCAAGCTTATGCAAATCAGTAATTATCCAATCATCTAAGCTGGACAATGTACCATACTCACCTTAGTTCTCTCCAATATATGAGGCACAACATACATACACACAGACATATACATGTATATTCTCTCAAGCACATGATAAGTTAGAAACAATAAGAAAGTGCTCCCCAGACCAGAGGGAGAGGCAATCTGGTCTCTCACACGGAAATGTGCATTCACTTCCCTTGAGTACCTGTTACCCACCCTTCTGAGTAACATTACCAGTGCGAGAGAGTGTGCATCAAATAAATACAATCATCACTGCACTGGTGCCTGTAATCACCCACCCTGTGCCCAGTGAGAAATAAACATTCTGGAAAGGATCCTTGATTCTCCCACAAAATGTTCCTGGGACCGGTCACTAGCTCCAGATGGTGCTCCAACAGTGGTCACTTTTCTCGGAGAACACACACACCAGCATCACAGCGCTGGGTACCCATGGACGTCACTACTTCCCAGCTGTCGATGATAGGGTCATAGCACTCAATGCTACTTAGCAGAGAATTCCCATCATACCTGAGTGGGAAAAACAAAAGAAAGAAATGAGCTTTCTATTCCCTTATATACAACTCCTTCATGAAAGCAGCCCTTGGAGAGAGTGATATGGCTTAGAGGTAGAGTGCTTGCCTAGCATGTGCTGTGCTAGGCCCCAGGTTCAATTCCCAGTATTGGGTTGAAAAAAAAAAAAGTTGGGCCGGGCATGGTGGCACACACCTTTAATCCCAGTACTTGGGAGGCAGAGGTAGGAGGACTGCCATCCTGAGGTTACATAGTGAATTGTGAATTCCAGGTCAGCCTGGGCTAGAGCAAGACCCTGCCTCAAAATACCAAAATAAATAAATAAAAATAAAAATAAAAAGCCAAAACAAAAAATTAACAAACAAATGAAAAAAGCAAGCCAAGCATGGTAGTGCACACCTTTAATCCCAGCACAGGGGAGGCAGAGGTAGGAGGATAAGAGTTGAAGCCAGTCTGGGGCAACAGAGTGAATTCCAGATCAGCCTGGGCAGAGTGAGACACTATCTCAAAAAAACAAAACAAAAGGTGAAAGTAGTCTCTGTAGTTATCTCCCCAACCCAAATTATGTTTCCACTGAAAATGGGAATGGATTCTTGTCCTGGATGTATGATGATTCTATTCAGGTTTCAAATTCTCACCCTGCTATTGCATATAGTCTCCCCCGAAGCACTGTGGCCCCCACGTAGCATCGTGGAGTGGTCATACTAGTGATAGTTGTCCAGGAATCTGTACGAATATTGTAAGCTTCCACAGAGGAAAGGTGGGCTGTACCATCAAACCCTCCTACCACATAAATATGGTCGTTCAGCAGGGCTACTCCAGCACCTGGGGAAAAAGAAAGGATCAGCCAGTGAGTGGTACCAGGCCTGGTTGTCTGAATTCTAGGATCAGAATATGGTCACTAACGGCCAGCTGAATTCTGGGTTAGCTGAGGCATATGGATGTGATCTAGACAGGCCCAGAAGAATCTAATTCAGCACAAGTTATTCCATCTATAAACTCTCTGGTTGATTTAAAATCACAAAATAAAAACTGGAATGGTCTTTAGCTTCACTTTATTAGGTCAGAGTTCACCCTGTCTGCAGCTGGAGAAAACCAGAAAGTGAAAACAAGGTATAAGGATGACAGGAAGCAAAGAAGTTTGACATGTTCTATGAAACTTCCTTCCAGAGATGGTAAGCTGGAATAGTATAGGGACAGCTTCCCAGCCTATTCCACATCAACAAGCTCTAATGCATGCATGAGCTCGTGTGCAGGTGCACACATACATACCAAGAAAAAAAAAAGGGGGGGGCCCAACTCTTGTTCTTCTGCATTAGCGATTTGTTTAATAAGATCCTATTTCAAAAGTTGTGGTAGTGCAGGCCTGTAATCTAAGCACTTAGGAGGCAGAGCTAGGAGATCAATACAAGTCTGAGGCCAGCCTGGTCTACACAGCAAGTACCAAATACTGAGACTGTCTCAAAACATAATAAATCAAAAAAAAAAAAATAAAAAAAAAAACCATAATAAATCCCCAAAATCAGACAAAACACAGAACAAACAATTCAACACAACAAGTACTACATACAAAAATTATATTAGGTATTCTAGAATACAAGGAAAAAAATTTTAAATAATGACTTTGGCCCTCAAATTTATAATTCAGTTGAAAGTTTATGCTATCTTTATCCTCACCAATATTTAGAGAAAACAGAGGCAAAGAGGAGGCTGGAATCTGACTTATAATGAAGCTAAAACTACTATTCTGATTTACTGATAGCATGTCCTGCAACTATTACAACCATTGTACATATGAAGATTTGACAGGACTTTCCACTGTCCCCTTCTTCAGATTTTTCTTACCAGAACGCTTGGTGGCCATAGGTGTAACGTTAGTCCAGTGCCCTGTATGGGGATCATATTTCTCAACTGAATTTAAGATATTCAAACCATCATATCCTCCTGAAAGACAACAGAGAAATCATTAAAGGACGGAAGGTAGATTTTTGGGCCTTTTTCCAGGTGGCTATGCTGAATCCTTCTACTTAAGTCCTTTAGTTTCAGTTCTCCCAGAGTTCTGACACAAAGAGAAATCTCATAGTAGGGTTATAGAGGTAGGGTCATGCTCTAGCCCAGGCCGATCTGGAACTTACTAGAAGTCTCAGGGTGGCCTCGAACTCATGGCGAAACTCCTACTTCTGCCTTCTGAGTGTTGGGATTAAAGATGTGCACCATCAAACCCAGTGTACCATACATTTTGCTTGTAAAAAATTATCCTATGAATGGACAATATATTTATATAGAACATGGATCTATCTTGTAGAGGCAAATGTATGAATTAATTTTGTTAAAAAGAGATCCCACCCGTGTCTGCTAAGCATTGAGTTAGTTCTCTCCATCCCTCCATCCCAGACTGGGTACCTAGACAGTAGATCACTCCACTGGCCACTACTAGTCCTGCACCCTCTCGGGCTGTCTGCATATCTCCCAGCATGCTCCACTGATCAATGTTTGGGTCATATCGCTCCATACTGGTATGACGCCTGCTTCCATCAAAGCCTCCAGAGACATAGATCATATCTGCTCAGAATGAACAAAAGATAAGACTAGTAAGAATGAGAAATTTCTAAACCTTTTTCTCTACAAATTACCCACTTTTTTTTTTTTTTTCCCTCGAGGTAGGGTCTTGCTCTAGCCCAGGCTGACCTGGAATTCACTAGTAGCTCAGGGTGGCCTCAAACTCATGATGATCTTCCCAACTCTGCCTCCTAAGTGCTGGGGATAAAGGTGTACGCCACTGCACCCTACAAATTACCCACTTTTTAATAGATTTATTATTTTAAAAAATTCATTAGACAGACAAAAGTAGGAGGAAATTATGATCAAAATACATTATAATATGTAGGAAAATTGTCAATCTAAAATAATTAAAACACATTTCATTGTGTGTAGTCATTGTCCATGGTTCTGTAGAAAATAGGGACACTATCCTACAAGTATATATTATACAATGAGCGCATTCCACCCTGCAAAGTATTTTCTAATGGGGTAAGTCAGTTATATCTTGGAAGGAAGACAGCAGTAAAATCAAGGCGTGTAGAGCCCAGTATAAGTGGCTCATGCTGTAATCCTGGCACCTGGGAGGCTGAAAAGGAATGGAAGAACACCATGAGTTTGAGACCAGAGTGGGTTACATGTAAGTTTCAGGTCATTCTAGGTTACACAGTAAGACCTTGTTTCAGTCTTCAATTTTTTTTTTTTTTTTTTTCTTCGAGGTAGGGTCTTGCTCTAGCCCAGGCTGGCCTGGAATTCACTATGTAGTCTCAGGGTGGCTTTGAACTCAAGGCGATCCTCCTACCTCTGCCTCCCGAGTGCTGGGATTAAAGGCATGCGCCACCACGCCCGCTACAAGACCTTGTTTCAAAAAAAAAAGGGGGTGGGGGTATTGTATCCTGGAGAGATGGCTCAGCAGTTAAAGGCATCTACTTGCAAAGCCTGTAGGGTCTGGGTTCAATTCCCTCATACAGAGCTGCACAAAGTGGTGCATACATCTGGAGTTTGTTTGCAGTGTCAGGAGGCTTTAGTGCACCCAGTCATTCTCTCTCTCTCTCACTCAAAAAAAAAAAAAAAAAAAATTCTCTTTATTTTATGTCCAGAACTTGGACCATAAGGGTGAGAGGTCCTCCTGGACTCAATCTTACACATTCTCAATTGGCTGGTGAGGCCAATAGGGGTACTTCTTCTTGTTTAACTTGGTTTCTGGAAAGGCTTTATTCAAGTAGATGGTCATCTGGTCAAAGGGAACTATGTTCTTCATTTTCTCCAACTGTGCCTCCAGTTCCTGAAGCCTGACCTTTGACTGAGATACAAACTCAGCACGTTTCTTCATATCTTCCTTTTTTTCAGCATCCATCTGGGCTGTGTGTTTATCCTCCGGCACCAGAACCTTCAGGGAATTATATTTCTTTTCAAAATCATCCACCAAGTCTGCCTTGGCCACTTTGGCCTTGTAGTAAACCCAGTCAATTGTTGGTGTTTTCTAAGGCATTTTAGCCAACCTGGTGCTGAGGGTCTCATTC
Organism: Zapus hudsonius; assembly: GCA_004024765.1. Taxonomy (NCBI): domain Eukaryota; kingdom Metazoa; phylum Chordata; class Mammalia; order Rodentia; family Dipodidae; genus Zapus; species Zapus hudsonius. Next base: position 22,192 of record PVHP010008022.1, on the reverse strand, counting down.
CAGGACTTCAGGGAGTTAGCAATAACCTTTCGGTTCTGGGGTATGCTCTCCCCAAAAGCTACCCAATCAATGGCTTTTGGAGTAAGTTTGCTCCCAGCAATCTTGGGATCCTTCACTGTCTCTGATGAAGCACAGTCCCCAGCAGCAAGTAATGGAAGTGAGTCAATTAAAAAAAAAAAAATATATATATATATATATATACACACACACATATATATAATATTTTAATTTATTTATTTGTAAGCAGAGAGGGAAAGAAAGAATAAGTGTCCCAGGGCTTCCACCTGCTGAAAATGAACTCTAGGTGCATGCGCCACCTTGTACATTTATTTGGCTTTACGAGAGTAGTGGGGAATCAAACCCAGGTCATTAGGCTTTGCAGACAAGTGCCTTAACCACTGAGCCATCTCTCCAGCCCAATAATATATATATATATATATATTTTTTTTTTTTTCCCAATAATATTTTTATTTTATTTATTTTTTTGGTTTTTCGAGGTAGGGTCTTGCTCTAGTCCAGGCTGACCTGGAATTAGTCTCAGGGTGGCCTTGAACTCACGGCAATCCTCCTACCTCTGCCTCCCGAGTGCTGGGATTAAAGGCGTGCACCACCACGCACGGCTCCAATAAATATTTTTAATACAATATTAAGTATTAGAATATTAAGGGGATTCCCTCCTCAAGACCCCTCCTACCTCACATGAGCTTTGCTTTCTTTCCTTCTCTTAAGCCTTGAAATGTTTATTCTGCTTGATTTAAAAAAAAAAAAAAAAAAAGAGGACTGGGCTAGAGAGACAGCCTGGGTTTGATTCCCCAGTATCCACGTAAAGCCAGATGCACAAAGTGGTGCATGAGTCTGAAGTTCGTTTACAGCAGTAAGAGACACTGGCATACCCATTCTCTCTCTCCCTCCCTGTAAAGAAAGAAAGAGAGAGAGAGAAAAAGAAAGAGAGCAAGAGAGAGAAAGAAGAAAGGAAGAAAGAAAAGAAAATAAAGGAAAAGAAAAGAGAAAAGAAAAACTAGGTATGATGGCATACCCTTTTAATTCCAGTACTCAGGAGGCAGAGGTAGGATTGCCAACCTGAGACTATAATAGTGAATTCCAGGTCAGCCTGGGCTATAGTGAGACCCTACCTCGAAAAACCAACAAAACAAAACAAAAAACAGAAACAAAAACAAGGGCTGGCAAGATGGTTCAGTGGTTAAGGCAGTTGCCTAAGGACCAGGGTTCAATTCCCCACTACCCACGTAAGCCAGAAGCACAAAGTGGTACATGTATCTGGAGTTCTTTTGCAGTGTTTAGAGGCCCTGGCATGCCCATACACACTCTCTCTCTCTGCTTACAAATAAATAAAATATTTTTTTAAAAATCAAAAGGGAAAAGAATATTGTGAGATGAAATACTTAGAGCCCAGTATGGTGGTGCATGCCTTTCTTCCCAACATCCCAGAACTTGGGAGGCTGAGGTAGGAAGATCATACTGAGTTGGAGACCAGTCTAAGGTATAGAGTGACTTTCAGTACAGCCTGGGTTAGAATGAGACCCTATCTTAAAAAAAAAAAAAAAGAAGGGGGGTAGATATTTAAAAGACTACCATGGGAATTTATAAAAATACAGGGCCTATACCTACCCAGCACATTGGCACCTGAGAGTTGGCTGACCTGGAACTCCTGTAGTCCTAGACTGGCCTTCAACACATGCCTGGCCTTGGTGTCAACTTTGTTATCAGTACTGAAATGTCCAAGATATCGAACAGTGTTAACACTGGTATTTCCAAAAGCACAAGCAAGTGTTTGAACTGGGCATGGTGGTGAACACCTTAATTCCCAGTATTAGAAGGCTGAGGTAGGAGGATTGTTGTGAGTTCAAGGGCAGTCTGGGAAACAGAGTGAATTTCTATTCAACCTGGGCTAGAGTGAGACCTTGCCTCAGAAAAAACTGAAAACGAAACCAACCCCCAAGTATTTGACCTTACCAACTCATGCTCCTGTCAAACAAACCGAAGAACACTGATCCCCTTACAAGAAGATGGAAAGATCATCTGTTGCCAAGCCTACCTCCCAGTGTGGTAGCTCCAGCAAGGCCTCGTCGGACATTCATAGGAGCCACAGAATACCAGACACCATCCTCATCTGCAGTGTAATCTAGACATTCCACTGAACTGAGGCGGGAACGGCCATCGTAACCACCGATTACATAGATCCGGTCATGTAGCGACACTGAGGCCACGTAACGTCTTTTGCGAGTGATGCTCTATGGGTTTGTGAGAAGAGACAGAGCACTTCAGTCAGGCAAGTTTTAACCCTTACCTTTTCTTTTGCTATCATGCCTGTTTTTGTTTTTCATAACTTAATAACTTTATCAGTGGATAAAGCACTTGTCACACAAGTGTGAGGACCTGTATTCAGATCCCTAGAATCCATGTAAAAGTCAAACATAAAACATGTCTATAATCCCAGCACTCCTATGCAAGATGGGAGGCAAAGCCAGGAGTTTGTGGGCCAGCTAGCTGGCAAAAGCAGCAGTTAGAAAAGGGGGAGAAAGAGAGACAATGTCTCAAACAAGGCACCAGGTGAGGACCAACACCAAAGGTGCATGTTAAGGCATCTGTGCACCTGTACTCACAAACACACATGATTTTTTTGGAGGTAGGGGGGCGTCTTTTTTGAGACAGGTCTCACTGTGGCCTAGGCTGACCTGGAACTCAAGGTACAGTTCCAGGTTGGCCTCAAACTCACTTCAATCCTCCTACCTCAGTCTCCTGAGTGCTGGGTTCAAAGGCGCTTCATCACCAAGCCCAAGATTTTAAAAAAGTTTTGTTGTTGTTGTTGTTTATTTTGTTGTTCGAGGTAAGGTCTCGATCTAGTCCAGGCTGACCTGGAATTCATGTCGTCTCAGTGTAGCCTTGAACTCACAGCCATCCTCCTACCTCTGCCTCCCAAGTGCTGGGTTCAAAGGTGTGTACTACCACTCCTGGCTCTGTCTGTTTTTAATTTATATGCTTCTTCCCTTTTGTTTGAAGCCTCCTTAGAGCAATAGTTCACCCTCAAGTGTCTACAGCTGACTGCCACCTGAATGAAATGCTTGTGGTGGTCTGAAAGATGTAAGCCTTCAATATACTCGCCTCATTCCAAAGTTTACAAAAGACTTGATGCTAAGCCAGGCATGGTGGCTCATGCCTATAGTCCCAGTACTCAGAAGCAGGATGATCACTGTAGTTCAAGGCCAAGCTGAGGCTACAGAGTGAATTTAAGGTCATCTGGGATAGAGTGAGACCCTGTCTCATAAACAAAACAAAACCAAAAACAAATAAAAGACTGTATGACTTTCCACTGCCCAGTACCTGATTCCTTTCCATTAGGCAGTGGGCTAAGAGACTGAATACTCTGCCATAAAGTAGAAAAGTACTGAAAGATCCTAAAGGGTAAGCTAATTAAACAAAAGATCTCAGAAATGATTACTGTTGACTCAGTATTGAAATAGAGACATGAGGGAGAAAGATACAAACATTATTTTAGTTGACCACTAGTTTGGTATAATACAATTCTAAGCTTAGTTTAATGCAGTATGATCAATGGTATATGCTGAGGGCCTAAATAAGTAGTGGCTAAGTGAATTCAATTTAACACAAAACCAGTGACATTCTATAGTCAACCCTAATCTGAAAAGTCAAAAACTAGAGAGATGGCTCAATGGTAAAGTGCAGGAGCATGAGGACCAGAGAGGGCTCTGACACTGCCAGAGTTTGAATCTGCAGAACCCACACGAATAGCTGGTTGTAGCCACACAACCCTGTATCCTGAGTCCCTAGGGGAACAGAGACCTGGGAATCTCTGGAGTTCCTAAAAAACAGCGAGTTCTGGGATCACTGAGAGGCCCCAATTGGGGTGGAAGAGTGATGCAGTGGGTATCTGCCTTTCAGCTCAGGCCACGGCAGGTGAGCATACTGCTGCAGGCAAGCCCACGGGTGCTACGAGGGCACATCACACACAGGCACACAAAACAAACACCACCTTATTAAGCCAGGAATGATGGTGGGCTGTCATCTGAGCACTTGTGAGACTGAGACAAGAGGACTGTCCTAAGTTCAAGGCCAGCCTAGGCTAATATCAGGCCAGCAAAGGTATATAGTAAGACTGTCTCAAAACACAAGGACCGGGAGGATGGTTCAGTGGTTAAGGATGCTTCATTGCAAAGCCTGCAGGCCTGGGTTCAATTCCCAAACCACCCATGTAAGCCATACATAAAAAGTGGTGCAATCATTTGGCATTTGTTTACAGTGGCAGAGACTCTGGCATGCATGTGCATGCATGCACATGTGCAAATAAAATTGAAAACACCAATAAGCCAGGTGTAGTACTCACACTTACAATCACAGCACTCAGGAGACTGACTTAGGAGAACTGCCTTGAGTTTGAGGCCAGCTTGCACTACAGAATTCTAGGTCAGTCTGGGCTAGTAAGACCCTACCTAACAAAACAAAACAAACAAACAAAACAACCCCGCCCTACCACCACCACCATCAACAACAAAAAACTAAATAAGAAAAACCCCAATTAGAGCAGCTACTATGTGCCCAACATGTTTGTTAGGAACATTACCCAGTTCTTAAGCTTTTCTACCCTCAGGGCTGTGTCAGTTAAGATCTAGGGTCGGGGACTGAGGACATTTAAGCTGACACAGACCATTCCATCATGACTTACTGGCAAAAAGCTCCACTCCTGAGTCTTGGGATCATATTTCTCTACTACATCAATAGGAGATTGCTGGCTTCCGAAGCCCCCAACCACCAGAAGCACTTCATTGGCTCCTAAGGACAAAGGCAGGAAAAGACAGTTACTTCCTCTCTGGCTGAGTAACTACTCATCAGGAAGTAGGAATAGTTTAAGGACACTGTATTTTTCGTAGCACTAAGGATTGAACCTAGGGCCTTATATATGCTAGGCAAGTGTTCCATCATTGACAGAACCCAAATGTCCACATTTTTTCCCCCCTTGGAATTACTCAGGCTGACTTTTGAATTCATTCTGTTATGTGGCCCCTGGCAGACCTTGACTTTGTGATCCTCTTACTTTAGTTTCCTAAGTAGCTGGACTAACAAGCCTGTGCCACTAGGTCCAGCTAGGATGCCTTATTTATTTTTTATATATAATTTATTTATTTAGAGAGAATTGGCTCACCAGGGTCTCTAGCTACTGAAATAATGAACTCCAGACACATGTGCCACCGGCTTTATGTGGGTACTGGAGAATCGACCTCAGGTCCTTAGGCTTTGTAGGCAAGCACTTTAACTGCTGAGTCATTTCTCCAGCCCAGGATGCATTATTTTTTTTATTCTGTGTGCATATGGGCCACAGCACATGTGTGGAGGTCAGAGAACAACTTCTGGGTTTTAGACCTGGCTTTCCACCTCATTAAAAAAAATATTTTATTTATTCATTTTCAAGCAGAGAGAGAGAGAGAGAGAGAGAGAGAGAGAGAGAGAGAGAGAGAGAGAGAGAGAGAGAGAGCGAGAGAGAGAGAGCGCACACCAGGGCCACCACCTTGTGGATGTGGCTTATGTGGGTCCTGGGGAATTGAACCAGGGGCCTTAGGCACTGGAGACAAGTGCCTTAACCGCTGAACCATCTCTCCAGCGCTCTACCTCATTTTTTTGTTTTTGTTTTGTTTTTTTGAGGTAGGGTCTCACTCTAGCCCAGGCTGACCTGGAATTCACTATGTAGTCTCAGGGTGGCCTCGAACTCACAGTGATCCTCCTACCTCTGCCTCCTGAGTGCTGGGATTAAAGGCGTGCGCCACCACACCCAGTCCTCCACCTCATTTTTGAGGCAGAGTCTCTCAGTGTTTACTGCACCATTCACCAGGTAAGGTGGAGCTTGAATTTCTAGGAAATTATGTCTGTGCCTCCTGACTTCCTATAGGCTTGGTGGTTAACGGATAATTGACCTTCCATCTCTCCCTTTGTTTCCTGAGATCAAGTTACACTCTGTTTTTCAAGCTGTTCTTCAACTCCTGAGCTCAAGAGATGCTTCTACCTCAGCTTGGGTTACAGGCATCTGCCATTTGGCTGAAACATGTTAAACAACACTATAAAGATGCAATTATCAAAATACAGACTATGGAAATGCTAAAGTTGGCCTAGTCTCTTAGTTTTTTTTTTAAGGTAGGGTCAGATGCTGACCTGGAATTCCCTCTATAGTCCCAGGCTGGCCTTGAACTCACATCAATCCTCCTACCACTACCTCCCAAATCCTGGGATTAAAGATGAGCACCTACCCCTGGCCCTGCCTGCTCTCTTAATAAATAATCTTATAAGGAAAAAAGAAAATCTATGGAGTAAAAATGCTTAAGGAGAGATGAGAAACCAAAAAAAAAAAAAAAAAAAGGTTCTGGATCATTTTTTTTTTTCTGGATCCTTCTTAAAGAACTTATGTTTCCAAAACCAAACAATTACAAGAAAAAAATTAAGCAAACATGATTGTGATAGACGATAACAAGAAAATGATTTTTTTATTTTTATTTATTTTTTGTTTTTTAGAGGTAGGGTCTCACTCTAGCCCAGGCTGACCTGGAATTCACTGTGTAGTCTCAGGGTGGCCTTGAACTCATGGTGATCCTCCTACCTCTGCCTCCCGAGTGCTGGGATTAAAGGTGTGCACTACCACGTCTGGCAGATTTTTTATTTTTTACAGTCTAAAAAATTTATGACTTCCATGTGCACGCACACACACCAGGGTCCCTTGCTGCTGCAAACTAATGCTATACTGGCTTTATGTGAATGCTGAGGAATTGAACCCTGGCCAGCAGGCTTTGCAAACAAGTGCTTTGAACTGCTGATCTCTCTCTTCAGTCTCCTATTAAAAAAATATTTTTTTTGGGGGGGGGGGTAGGGTCTCATTCTAGCTTAGGCTGACCTGGAATTCACTATGTAGTCTCAGGGTAGCTGTCATGGTTTGATCCAGGTGTCCCTCACGAACAAATGAATGTGTTCTGCTTGATCGATCCTCAGCTGATGGCAGTTTGGGTTTTACAACCTCTCTGGAGCTGTGTTGTTGGGGGTAGGCTTATGGGGGCTTAAAAACCAGCTTCCCCTTGCCAGTGTTTGGCACACCTTCCTGCCATTGTTTGCAGTGCTGTGGCGGAGGTGATGCCCACCCCTCTACTCATGCCATCGTTTTCCCTGCCAGGATGGAGTCTCCCCTCGAGTCCGTAAGCCAAATAAACCCATTCCTCCACAAGCCGCTTTTGTTTGGGTTCTTTCTGCACAGCAACTAGAAAGCTGACTGCAATAGTAGCCTTGAACTCATCTTCCTACCTCTGCCTCCCAAGTGTTGGGACTAAAGGTGTGTGCCACCACACCCAGCTCCCCCCCCCACTATTTTTTAAGAGTTTTTATTGCTTTGTTTTGAGATAGGTTCTTTTTTTAAATATAGATCAATATTTATTTAAATTGGTAAATTTAAATTGTTCAAATTTTAATTTGCTCTTTTTTTTTAATTGTCCAAAATTAGATACACTGAATGAGCAAATATTGTGTTGATATAACTATTCCCCTCCTCCCAGTCCCCAAACCACTGGGTATCCTCCTGGTTGGGCACACTGGATCGATCCATATGGTAAGGAGTTATGGATAGCACAGGAGGCAGCCAGGTGCCCCCCTGCCCCCACTATGTATTGTAGCTGAGGGGAGGGTAATGTCTTTGGGTAATATCTCCCACTGTGGCTCTTACAATCTTTCTGCCCCCTCTTCGGCTCAGTTCCCTGCGTCATGGAGGGTGAGTTTTAAGTCTGTTTTATTGTTGTGATCTTAAGAGTTTGAGATAGGTTCTTACCATGTAGTCCAGACTGACCTTAAGCTTCATATGCATGCAGATTTGGCCTTGAACTCAAGGTCTTCTTTGCTACTACCTCATGAATGCTGGGATTACAGATGTGTGCCCTATTCCCAGCTCTGAGTGTTTTTTAGAATACAAATGGCATTTTGCATATGTTAAAAAGGGTTTCTAGTCGGCCTGGTGGCACACACCTTTAATTCCAGCACTAAAGAGGCAGAAGTAGGAGGATCTTCATGAGTTTGAGGCCACCCCAGACTTCAAAAAACAGAACACACTCTGTAGTCCCAAGATGGCCTTGAACTCACTGTAAAATAGGGATGATAGGAAATGGCAAATACCTTAACTGCTGAGCCACTTCTCCAGCCCCGAAAACAGGAAATGGAAAATGAAGAAATAGCTCAGTATTTTATTATGTAGTAGCTACAGTGTTAGGCATCTTATCTACATTATCTCATTCAATCCCAACTTCATTTTAGAAACAGAAGCATAACTTCAGATAAATTGATATTGAAGCCAATTAGCTATTGGTAGAGCTTAAATATGAACTATGGGTGCTAAAATAATGGTTAACATGGATAGCACTTACCATATGCCAAGAACTGTTGTAAATCTTTACATATGTTCTTATTTTTTTTTCTTTTTTTTTTTTGGTTTTTCCAGGTAGGGTCTCACTCTAGCCCAGGCTGACCTGGAATTCACTACGTAGTCTCAGGGTGGCCTCGAACTCACAGCAATCCTCCTACCTCTGCCTCCCAAGTACTGGGATTAAAGGTGTGCGCCATCATGCCCAGCTAGATCACAATGTTCTTATAGGTAGGTGCTATGAAGGCTGGCCTCAAATTCATGGCAATACTCCTATATCAGTCTCCCAAGTGCCATGGTTAAAGGAGTGTGGAATGAAATTGAGTTTTAACATGACACATAATACTCAATAACTTTTGAAGTATTTTTATACTTTATCTCAATCTCCGTTATGGGACATGAGAAAGATACTCTTTCTCATGGGAAATAAAACAGAATGACAGTGACTTGTCTAAGATGACATAATAAGATTAAAAGCCGGTCTGAAACAAGGTCTTCATGTTTCTTAAAGAATGTTCTTTTCAATTATATTATACTACCTGTCAGAAATAGTTGAAAATATTCCATCATTCTGCCAGTATGCCAGCTTACCTAGACGAGCTCTTGTCCTGGGTCCCTGCATCTGACTTCGAAGTTCAGGCCTCAGATGAAACTTCTTTGCTTCATCAACTAGGTCCCTGCACTGTAAACTACAGCGGATGAAAGGCTGAAATACAGTAGACAGTAGAGTGAGCTGCCCAGGCTATTTCTAAATTATAAGCACAAAATGACACATACATAGAAGCCTGTGATTAACAGGAGGACTGCTGGTAATACCTATGCTGTGGGTTTGCAGAAATCATTTTTGGAATTTATTTTTTATTTTTCAGATACATGTATTCATCAATAAAAATCTAGTGAGAGTGGGTTGGAAATATGTACAAAGCCTTGGGGTTCAATCCCCAACAGGAAAAAAAATTAAATGTTATAAAAACATAGAATTTTTTTCCAATTGGGTGTGGTAGCACACACCTTTAATCACTATGTAGTGATTCACTATGTAGTCTCTGTGTGGCCTTGAACTCAAGGTGATCCTCCTACCTCTACCTCCTGAGTACTGAGATTAAAGGCGTGCACCACCATGCCTGGCCTTTCTGGGGTAATTTATAGTAATTTATGTGTAACAGAAGGGAACAAAGTTTATCGTTTTGTTGCTCAAATAAAATCCTCAGAGGCACATAAAACAAAGACAATAAAACACAAAACTAATTAAATCACAGTTTCATTTGTACCAGGAGCCTAAGTTATTTGTCAAGCAATTTAAGTTTTCTGAGAAATATGCCTATTAAAATGTGCCTTTAGGGCTGGAGAGATGGCTCAGCGGTTAAGGTACTTGCCTCCAGTGCCTAAGGCCCTGGGTTCAATTCCCCAGTACTCACATATGCCAGACACACAAGGTGGCAACCTTCTCTCTCTCTCTCTCTCTCTCTCTCTCTCTCATCTGTATCTCTGCTTGAAAATGAATAAATAAAATATTTTTTAAAAATAAAATATTTAGGGAGTATCCAGCTTTCTCTTTCCTCTAGAACTCCTGAAGAGGTAAACCAGGAGACTCTGCCTACTTTAATACCATCATTCTTTTTTCTTTTTCTTCTTGAAATAATGCTCCTTTATTTTCGGGGATCAAATCCAAGGCCTCACACACATTAAGCAAGTGTACTAATCTGGCCTACACCCTTATTTAATAAGACATGGGAGTTTATATCTCAAAATGTTATATGCCCATGAATGCCTTGCCATGACTAATGCATCATTTTAAAGTAATGTGATTTCACAATGCTTGACAATGCAAGAGTAACATCTGTTGCTGACAGGTTAGCTCTGGAACCAGCTAATTCATTACCTCATAACCAGCACATTGTAATACAATCAATTTTAAGTACACAAAACCAAACTGCAAGAGCTAGTGGAATCTGGGATCCCGAGTGCCTTGTATAACTTACCTCAGCATCAATTACATCTGTAATGTACCTGGGGGTCAGCAGGGGCATCCGCACATACTGTAGCAGGTCAGGCAAGGACTCCTCTCGCTCCTTCTTCGCATGCTTCACCCAGTTGATGACAGCCTCAAAGACAGGCTCTTCAGAATCCACCTGCAAATATGTAATGACAAAGCATTGATTTCCCAATTTCAGCTCACAACTCTTATTTCTGCTCCCTGTTGCCCACTGCCATTATTTCCCACTTTCCAAAAATATTGTGGCATTGGGCAAACAATCTTTTCGGATACAGGAAAACTTAATCAAAAAAACTTAGTATTGTTGGGTGTGGTGGCGCATGCCTTTAATCCCAGCACTTGCGAGGCAGAGGTAGGAGGATCACTGTGAGGTCAAGGCCACCCTGAGACTACATAGTGAATTCTAGGTCAGCCTGGGCTAGAGTGAGACCCTACCTTGAATAACACCCCCCAAAAAAATGTCCACTGGAGATTAATTCTGCAGGCTTCAAAGACATTTATCAATTCTCTATTGCACATCTTCCTGCACAGGGGCATGCTGAAGCAGGCGCTGTTAACCCTGTGCTGTATTTGTACTCTCATTCTCAACCTAACTAGAGCCCTATATGCAACAACAGCAGCAAAAATCCTGCCAAGCTACAGGTACTCTGATTTATAATTAGCAGCAACTATGATTCTTGCTGGGTTCAGCCTGGCACCAATGCCAGGTAAGGCACTATTTCTTTTATACCCAACTCTCATGTTTCTTTCTTCCATTTCCTCACACTCCAGAAAGTAGTTGTCTACAGTCTGGTTCCTGCTTATGACTATTACCACCAAACTTGTCTCTCTGCCTTTTTGACCCATTCTTTGGCAAAAGTTTACTTTCTATTCTATTCTTTCTTTTTTTCTTTCTTTCCTCCCTCCCTCCCTCCCTCCCCCTCTCTCTTTCTTTTTGGTTTTGAGGTAGGGTCTCACTCTAACCCAGGCTGACCTGGAATTCACTATGTAGTCTCAGGGTGGCTTTGAACTCACGGTGATCCTCCTACCTCTGCCTCCCGAGTGCTGGGATTAAAGGCGTGTGCCACCACACCCTGCTATTCTTTCTTTTTATATTTTTATTTATCTGCAAGAAGAGAGGAAGAGAGAGAGAGAGAGAGACAGAGACAGAGAGAGACAGAGAGAAACAGAGAGAGAGAGAGAGAATGAATGAATGTGAGAATGAGTGCCAGGGCTTCCAGCCGCTGCAAACGAAATGCAGATGCATGTGCCACCTTGTACATCAGCCCCTACTATTCTTTTTTTTTTCCCCCTCTAGGTAGGTCTCACTCTAGCCCAGGCTGACCTGGAATTCACTATGTAGTCTCAGGATGCCCTTGAACTCATAGTGATTCTTCTACCTCTGCCTCCCAAGTGCTGGGATTAAAGGTGTGCTCCACCACGCCCAGCCCTACTATTCTTTCCTATAGATAACTTCTCATCTTGGATAGACTCATTATTCTCACCATATTCTATTACTATTAAAATTTTTAGGCCAGGCATAAAATAAAATAAACAAAAAAAGATAATCTTTGTTTTCTTCTAAAAGCTTTATAAGTGTAAGTTTTTTACTTTTTTCTTTTGTTTTTCGAAGTAGGTCTCCCTCTAGCCCAGGATGAAGTGGAATTCACTATGTAGTCTCAGGCTGGCCTGGAACTCACAGCAATCCTACCTTTGCCTCCTGAGTGCTGGGATTAAAGGCATGCAGCTCCACGCCTGGAAGTTTTTACTTTTGAGATAATTCATCTCAAATTCTTATGTGTGTGGAATGCAGTAGGGATTGAGGTTTTTTGAATTGATACCCAGTTGTTCCAGCACTATAACGCAAGACTTTCTTTTTGAATTGACCTTGTCATAATCAACTAACTGTGCATGCTTGTGGCTATTTTTAGTTTACTGGACTGTTCGACTGTTTGACTATTATATAAAGTATCCATGCCCCTGGCCCCTATGCATTCTTCTTTCAGTGATAGAGGATGGACTTTCTGTAGAAGGTGATGTAGGGCAGCCACACTATGGTTTCTCTGTCAATGACCATGCATCTGGAACTCCGGTAGCACCATCTGTTAGTGTGAGGTGCTTGTATGACCATGCATTCTTCCTGTCTTAATTAAAATGACACCCGTCTGTAGCACCAGCTCTGTTGTAGATCTGGTTGCAGTATACATCCACTTCCTCAGAATTATTTTCTTCTTGTGTGCCTGTTGTGGTTTGTATGTGAAATATTCCACAAGAGATCACATAGGTGAACACTTGGCCCCAACAGGTGGAAGGAACCTTTTAAGAGGTGGTGCCTTAGTTGAGGAAGTAGGTCAGACATGGGTGTGGTAAGCCTGGAGGTTTTTTATTCTGGCTCCACTTCCTGTCTCCCTTCCTGACTGCAGACACAATGTGACCAGCTTTCTCTGCTACAGTCTACCTTTGCACTGAGTTCCAAAATAAACCCTTCCTTCTTTAAGATGCTTCTTGTCAGGTTAGGGTCACAGCAATGAGAAAAATAACTAATATAGTACCTAAGTAATGTTAATACTACTACTATTATTATTTTTTTCGAGGTAGGATCTCCCTCTAGCCCAGTTTGACCTGGAATTCACTATGTAGTCTCAGGTTGGCCTGGAACTCAAGGTGATCCTCCTACCTCTGCCTTCTGAGTGCTGGGATTAAAAGCGTGTGCCACTACACCTAGCTAAGAAATCTTAACACCAAGTCAAATTTGTACCTGAATTTCATCACACTTGATTAGCTTCTCCACCTCTCCTTGACTCAGAAGAATGAACTCTTCATGCTGTACCACTTCAGGAAAATGCTTCTGGCTAAAAACTTCAGCTGCTTGCATTAGGTCAACACAGTTGTGAGTTTCAGCAAAATCTCTGATACCCAGACAATTAGAAGGGTCCAACTGACTTTCTAAGAACTCACAGCAGGCTTGCTTCACACCTAGGAAAAACACAGGCAGTGAACAGACTTCAGGATATTAGCAATATGAAGTGGTCTTATATTGCTGGATCTCAATATTTTCAATATATTATATTGAAGGAACCCTGGCTCAACACCTAACAGAAAGAAATTTTGTAGTGATTCACATCTTATTGTTTAATGTGCTGTTTCATTTTTCAACTAGACCTTTATACCTGTCTCTGCTTCATCTTTCAAATGAGTATAGAAAGACGAACTACTTTCAAGGACACAACACAAAGTAAACAAAAGCTATAAAACTTCTGGGAACTAAAACCAATCTAAAAAAACTAAATAATTCAGTGCAATATACTTATATACATGCAAAAAATGCCTGCATTTTCTATTCTTCTACTTTTTTTTGTTTGTTTGTTTTTTCGAGATACGGTCTCGCTCTAACCCAGGCTGACCTGAATTTCACTTTGTAGTCTCAGGGTGGCCTCGAACTCACAGCAATCCTTCTACCTCTGCCTCCTGAGTGCTGGGATTAAAGGCATACACCACCACACCTTGCTTTTTTTTTTTCTTTTAATATTTTTATTTATTTCTTCTCAAGCAGAGAGAGAGAGAGAGAGAGAGAGAGAGAGAGAGAGAGAGAGAGAGAGAGAGAGAGAGAGAGAGAGAGAATAGGCATGCCAGGGTCTCCAGCCACTACAAACGAACTCCAGATGCATATACCACTTTGTGCATCTAGCTTTACATGGGGAATCGAACTCAGGCTGTTAATTTTTGCAGGCGAGCACCTTAACTGTTGAACTATCACCCCAGCCCTATTCTTCTACTTTTTATATCTGGTCAGTTTTTTTTTTTTTGGTTTTTTGAGGTAGGGTCTCACTCTAGCCCAGGCTGACCTGGAATTCACTGTGTAGTCTCAGGATGGCCTCGAACTCATGGCGATCCTCCTACCTCTGCCACCCGAGTGCTGGGATTAAAGGCGTGCGCCACCATGCCCGGCTCTATATCTGTTCAGTTTTGAGACAGGGTCTCACTATATAGCCTTAGATGGCATTGAACACAAAAACAGTCTTCCTGTCTCAGCCTCCCAAATGCTAGAAATATAGGCATTACTTACCATACCTGGCTCTTCCAGTTTTAAAAAATAGAAAAGTATAAGTGTGCTCTTTTTTATTTTCATTTATAATTAATGTTATTTATTTTCAAGGAGAGAGAGAGAATATGATAATGGGTACACCAGGACCTAGTGCTATTGCAAATGAATTCCAGACACATGTGCCACACTCTGCATCTGGCTTTATGTGGGTACTGGGGAATCAACCCAGGCCATTAGGCTTTGCAATCAAGTGCCTTTAAACTATTGAGCCACCTCCCCAGCCCATGTGCTCTTTCACAACAGCCAAATATTCATATCTGGAGAGGTTCCTCTGAATTGCTATTGAATACATCTGATCCTTCACTGTTCAAAGATTCATAAGCTAGCTGGGCATGGTGGCCCATGACTTTAATCTCAGCACTCAGAAGACTGAGGTAGAAGGATTGGCATGAGTTCAAGGCCAGCCTGGGCTAGAGTGAGACCCTGCCTCAAAAACACCTACTAAGGGCAGTAACCATGACTGCTTCTAGTCTGGTCTCCATAAGTCACATGATTAAGTTTGCAGCAATTAAAAAACATTTCTAGTGGTACTTTGTCATGGACAAGAGAAGCTTTTAATGTTTGTACCTTTTAGCTGAAGCAGACAGGCTGCAGGAAGTAATTCTTGTACATTCTCCACTGTCACATGTACGGTTTCTGTGTATACAAAGTCCAACAGGATTTCCATGGTTGAAGCAGTTAAACCTTGGATATCAACATAAGGTTTCCCCTTCTCTGAAAGCTATAAATTCACAGGTTATGAAAAAAAATGATAGATATAATTCCACAAGATAAAGAGAGATTCAAATTCAAGAGCTTACAGTGGTTAAGGCACTTGCCTCCAGAGCCTAAGGACCTGGGTTCAATTCCCAGAACCCATGTAAGCCAGATGCACAAAGTGGTACATGCATCTGGAGTTTGTTTGCAGTGGCTAGAGGCCATGGTGTGTGACCATTCCCTCTCTCTTTCTCTGCTTGCTAATAAATAAATAAAACATTAAAAAAATTCGAGCTTTAAGTGATGTTAATATTAAATATGCACCATTTAAAATATTTATTTGCAAACAGAGAGAGAGAGAGACAGACAGACAGAGAAACAAAGAAAGAATTGGCATGATAGGGCCTCTAGTTGGTGCAAATGAACTCCAGATGCAACCTCCTTTTATGTGGGTAATGGGGAACTAAACTTGGATCATCAGGCAAGTGCCTTAACTGCTGAGCCATCTCTCTAGCCCATAAATACGTATCTTTAAAAAATTATAATCTAGGCAACCCTCAGTAACTACACACTTGAGACATGAGAGCCCGGCTGAAGAATGAGCTATCCATGGTCCCCTACCACAAAGACTGATCCAGAAGGCCCACGGAGGAGGATATCCAGCTGACTGGGGATGGGGGAGGGGGGCAACGGGAAATTGGGGATAACAACTCATGGTTGGCCCACTAAACAATGTAACTCATTA